>QFEM01006542.1:0-21497 GCA_003316205.1 Boletus bicolor
TTGCGGTGAAGGCGATGTCCATGTCTTGCACGCGTCCTCCAGTTCTCCAACCCCGAAAAGCGTCCAGGCAGTCCGCGCATGGTCATCTGACCCGCCTTCATCCGAAGAGTCACCCGAATCATCACTCCGCGCATACCTCTTCGGGGTCCTAGGGACTATACCTGACGATGATGCTAGCCGACTGGGCCCGGCTGCCAGTCCACGTTCGTCTGTATCCTTTTCTAGGACTGCATCTTCGTCGATGCGTCGACGTGTCCTCCCAAGACCTTTCTGTCTCTCGGTACCTATCCACGCCCTCAATACTTCCATCCTCGCTTTCTTTCCGCCCTTGTCGCCCCACTGCTCAGCGGCATCACGAGGGCCAATCACGTTTGAATATGCCGTATCCGTGTGTTCTTCCCCGACCGTCGCGGAGAGTGTCCTTGGGTCGTACTTGGTAGAAGGCACAGGAAGACTGGTCACACTAGAATGGCATGTCAGTGGGCAAGGAGGAGCCATGACAGACGAGAGGTGGCCAGGTGTCGACACCGGGGCAAAACATCCCGAAAATATCTTGGACATGGCGCCCCAGTCGAGACCGTTGAGCGAAGGGTCCAGGGTATTTGGTACAACACGAAGTGGGCGGAAGAGCGTCACGAAATTCATGAGTTCAGGAAGGGGTGAGTGGCGAGACAAGGGAACGAGCTTCAACCGAGGCGAAACGGGTGCATGTAATCAGTGAAAATGGGAATCCAGTGTTGGGGTCCATCGTGACTTACCAGCGAGTCTACATTTTCGCCTTTCAATACTCGCCGTCTAACGCCAACTTGGTAGTCCTCCCAGCGAGCACAGCTCATGTTTACTGCATTCACATAGACCACTTTCTTTCCTTCTTTACTAGGCGGTGCCGGGGCACCTTTAGCTCCGTAATCATAGGGAGGGACGTCCACGAAGGAGCAGCGATCAAACCGTTCACATGCATGAAACCTAGTAGAAGCAGCGTCGGGCGTACCAAGGGCGCGCAAAAAAGGATCTGAACCATGCAAGTAAATCGAATGTTTGTATCGGTCAAGGTGAACCTGCGGTGCCAAGAACCGTAAGCAATGCATATATGCGGACCATTTAAGCAGGGCAACCATGTGGAATGAGATATTCATATTCCAAGCATATACGAAGAGTTTCGGAGGGTTAATGCAAGATGAAAGTGAAATCGAGTACCTTGCAATGAAACTCGTGTGCGATGGCCTTAAGAACGTCCTCATAGCCCCAAGTCCAGGCGTTGATGAAAAAGTACGTGCTTGACGGGAATAAAGCTATCAGTTCGACGATGCCCTGAGCCGCGCGCTCCTACAAACCACAAAGGGGGGCGGGTCGAGGAGAGGTCAGCAGGATGAAATGGGTAAGAAAATAAACATACTTTGCTAGGTACGACGATAGGCGAGAGTAAACAGGCGGTGTCTAGGTAGATGGCTTCAAGTGTCTTTACGAGACCTGTCGCTTCTGCATGTGTGCCCTCCCTCCGGGCAACCAAGATTCGGAGATCTCCTGAAGAACTAGCTAGATACGGCTGAAGGAAATGGTTACGTTGGATGGAAGAGAGAAACCATGGTTCGGCTCTGAAATCGCCTGTATGAAGGACAGTCCCGCGAGGACCTTCAATCAGGAACCTAACCGGAACGGGTCAAGGTGAGCGGGCAAAATCGGGGTGACAGGGACGAACATAACGGAACCAGGACAGTGATTTGCATCAATAAGAGTGATCGTCACAGTCTCGCTGTCAGAAATGTCGAATTCGGTGGGTGTATTAAGCGGTATCGCGTGCTGTTGAACGCGTCAGTGTCATCGGATTGAAAGGAACATATTGCATACCAAAAGGTCTCTCGAACCAGTGAAGAATTTCTGGCCATTGGGCATCACGTACGGGTCAACCTTGAGGTGTCCAAACGTCTTTTTTTTCTCTGCACGGTATTCATGGTCGTGAAATGAGCGTTCTGCGTACACCTCGTGACGCAGCAACATCTCCTTCGCGTCGGGTGAACATATCACACGGTATGCAAATGACTTTGAGGCGAGACCAGCGATATGGTCTGAGTGGGTGTGTGTCAAGAGATGAAGAGGCGGTCTGTTGTACGGTGGGGGCAAGTCGTCGATAGTGTCTGTGAAACTGTCGACACGAATGGGATAAGGAAGTGCAAACGAGTGGTAGGGCGCTCCAACAGGCATCATCAAAATAACACGGGAGAGAGGGGCTGAGAATTCCGTGTGGAGACATGGGTGGAACCACGTTCGTTCCAACACGTGACATAACAAGCACTCGCGGGCGAAGTAGCGTCAAAGTAGATGGCACGAACTTAAGGGTGGGACCCTCCTCAAATATCGGCAATTTCCCATTCATAGATGGAATTGAGATTAATGTTCTGATCCCTTCTCGACTACAACAGTACTGAAGGAGGGCGGACAGGAATACCAAACCAATGAATGTTTCTATACACTATGCAGAACTTTGATCTCTATTTTTTTAATCCTATGTCCTCCCCACAGAACTCATGAATGATAAGGACAAGATGCTTGAACAAACTCAAACTTTAAAAGTAAGATGAAATTTCATTTTACATAATAGGTTCATAATGGCCGTTATCACTGACGTTATATAGCAGAGGGGCGAGCATTGAATTTCGTTCCATGGTTGCCTCCTTATCGTCATATGAGACTTTACAACAATCCACACCTTCTGGAAACACGTAACTACGTGCAACTGGTCCTTTGCTGTAAGGAGTTCGGCTCGAACCCAGGACAACAAGGACCTCTATTCCCTCAGTGAGTTTCGATGTTACTATAACCCGTCATAGAAGTGATTGTTGTTAATAGGTATTCGCGATGATGGCCGAATCTGTCTATGCTACCGCACCTTTCGATCACGCGAAGGCGGACGTCATCTTACGGTCGTCCGATAACATCGATTTTCGCGTCTTCAAGCTCTTCCTCTCTCTCGCATCCCCGTTCTTCGAAACCCTCTTTGAAAACCCCCAACCTGTGGAAGCGAACGAGGGTCAGGAGGTCAAGGATGGTCTTGCTGTCGTTCCTGTAGCAGAGGACAGCAAGACCCTCGATGACTTCCTCCGCTTCTGCTCCATGCACCTTGACAGACGATCCTAAACTAGAGGTGCTGAAAGATTTTCTGGATGTTCTGGAAGTAGCCAGAAAATATTCTTTCAATTCGATCGAGAAGAAAGCTCGCCAGGCGATTTCAAACCCCAAAATCCTCGAGGCGGAGCCGTTGCGATGTTTTGCGATCGCGTATCGAGGACGCTTGCAGGAAGAGACCCTACTTGCTGCAAAATACACGTTAACGCAGCCCCTCATCCCGTCGTGGTTTCAAGAGATAGAACTTATCACTGCGGCCGATCTACTTGCCTTGCTCACCTACCACCAGAGATGTGGAGAAGCTGTATATTCTCTGCGAGCCGATTTATCATGGATCACATCGCATTACGGGGGCTATGAAGCCTGTGCATGGCTGTCTGGCCAATCTCGGTATGACGACCGTTACGTTCACGTTAAATTTAACAGCAATTATAACAACTGTGGGTGTCTAAGAGCGACTACATCCAATTACATGCTATTCGGCAACCGGTATCTTCAATGGTGGGAGGATTTTATGGAGGGAACCTTCACGAACGTGCGGGACAAGCCGTGCAAGGTAAACGTACACGCTGCTGCAGAGAAGACAGTTCAGACCATTAAAGCTCGGAACTGTCAAATCTGCTCCCCTACTGTGACCGAGGGCATGCGCGACTTTTCAGATCTATCGGTGAGGAAAGTGGAGGAGGCAGTGTCTCGGGAAAGTTGTGCCCCATTGTGATTCCTCGCAAATCCTGAGATTTTTTTTCTTGACAGATCGAGCTGCAGTTGGAATTTTACTGAATCGCTAGGCAAGAAAAGGTTTTTGGCCAAACGAATGACACCTGTGTACTGTGTATATTGCGTATCAGCCCGAGAGGGTTATTTCTATGCAGCTGAATATCTACTTATGCCCCTAAGATACCTCAAACTTTGAGTGGGATCAGGATAAAATACGAAAATTTCGCGCAATGCACGTACTACTACACTAGCGCTCATCACAGATAAGCGGCTCTCGTGAAAGAATCGGATGTTAGTGATGACAAACCGAGATAACGCATCTACTTGTGAAGATTCCAGAATTCCTCTGCACGCCGCTCGATCCTGATAAGGTGCCAACTGGTTGACCTTTGGCCCACTTGAAACCAGTCAATGGATAGCAATGGAACGCACACAACCTGAACCTGAAAGCACCGTGGGCTTGAAGCGTAACCAGCTTCTCGATGCCCTCGGACAACACGTCTTCAATGATCTCCCTGCCCATCTCATCCGAATCAGCGACATGAAGCTTCTATCTCGGACTGACCTCTGGGAGGATAATCGTGCCCTTATTCAAGACCTGTCGAGCGCCGATCTCCTCGCTCATCGTTCTCCCAAGGTCTGTACACCAATTTCATCTTCGTATTTCCGATCGTATCGTGTATATTGAAACTATATCGATATGTACATATGACGTTCCGTTCCTGATCGTACATCTCTCGCAGGAGGACGCCCAAGCGCGAGTCAAATATGCCATCTTTTCACACCGCTGGGGTGCCCACGAACCATCATACCAACAACTCTCACTGAACAAAAGGTGGATGGACGACCCCACTCCCATAAATAGCCCCGGCCTTCTCAAACTCCTTCGCTTCTGCGACAAGGCGCGCGTGCACGGCTGTGTGTACGCATGGTCGGACACTTGTTGTATCGACAAGTCGAGCAGTGCAGAGCTAGAGGAGGCCATCCGCGCCATGTATAGGTGGTACAGAGATGCAGAGTTGTGCATCGTCCATCTCGCGGCAACAGACACTCTGGCGGATTTCGAGCACGAACCGTGGTTCACTCGAGGGTGGACGCTCCAAGAGCTTCTCGCGCCGAAACGGATCACGTTTTACAGCAAGGACTGGGCTCCCATTTCTGTCAGCAACATACGCCACGCAGTCGTGTCAAGAAACGACAAAGAGGATTGGCGGATATTGGGTGCTGTCAGTAAAGTGACAGGTATTCCCGCAGGAGATTTGAGGCATTTTAGACCTGGATGTGAACGTGTCTCGGAGAAGATGAGGTGGGCCTCTCAAAGGGAGACGACGCGAATGGAAGACATTGCATACGCACTTCTTGGGATCTTTGATATCACGATGCCGGTTTCATATGGGGAGGGGCGATGGGCATTTCATCGACTGTTGGAGGGCATCGCACAGCGGTGTAGTGAACCGGGGTTCTTTGCATGGGCAGGCGATGCGTCGCCTTATTCCCTTGCGCTTCCTTCTTCCCCAGCTTCCTATGGGACGCCGGTGCTCGATGCTCAAACGGCGATTGGCCTCCGGCTGACGGGCTCTGTTTTCGAAGAGGTTGGCGACCGATCGTTTGCGATCACGAAGCTTGGGTTGCAGGTCAAGCTACTTCTCTTACCGGTGCACTGGACCCAGCACACACAAGGTTTGGGGAGTTACACCCTTTCGTTTAAAGAGGGGACATTCGTGGAGACCAACCCCAGTCCCACTCTCTCGCAAGCATATTACGAGGTTTTCAAGCCAGAACAGTGCGTGCTTGGGGTCGTGAACTACACACGGGTCGAGGGCGACCGTGGGTCGCTTCGGGTGGGGGAACAATGTTTTTGCCTCCTGTTGAAGCGGAGCGGGAGAGCGGGTTATATTAAAGCACGCACGGATCAGGTACTCGTTTGGCATTGCATGGAGGGTGTCACGAAAGATCTAGAGGATGTCTCCTTGTTGAATACCCTTGGTTCGTATGGTCGCGACATCACTACTTAACAGGTTCTTCGCCTCTCTGATACCGATAACCTGTGCTTCATGTATTACCTCCAGATAGATTTACATTCATAGATCCTTATGTTGCCAGGGAGGTCAGAAAGCTGTAAAAGGCTAGGAATGCGGATGACGCCGAGGGTCGATCTTGCACTCCCGACCAGCAGCTCTCCAATAACTTCCAGTGGAGGTCATCGATAGGCCTGAAGCTCGGACGTGCGGGGGTTTTACCCTGAGATAAACTTATTACAATTTGTGCTGCCCTGCGAAACTCCGACCAAGGCAATTGACCGGATAACACCTATCGACCATCATCCAGGGGCATGAACGGTACGCAGGTGATCGACTTACCAAGAGTCCATTACATCCGAGGGAGAATATGTCCATCGCCGTACCGATGTTACTCAATTGATCTTGCAATAGTTCGGGTGGCATGAATCGGATAGTGACTGCGTCCCGAAAATCCGAGTCCGCGCTTAGGTATGGAAGTCGTTCTGCTATTCGTTCGGGAACAGTCGAGAGACCAAAGCCAGACAAACAGGCATTTTGGTTTTCGTCGATGAGGATATTGGTCTGATGTTCCTCAGTGGCACTGTCGCAGCGGTGCCATGTAGTGCGAGACAGAGGTGACGTACAGGTGTGAGGTCTCCATGTATGACTGGCAATGAATGGACTGGAACGATGTAAGTGACCGAGTAGACCACATGACGAAGCAGAACGAACGGTATTCTAATCCACTCGAGATATCTACGAGCTGAAGCCGACGATATCTATGAGGTCTGAAAGTGAACGTGTCGAATTTAACGCACGCACCAGTTGTAGTCGGAATTCAGTGGTCATTGTCGCATTGTTCTGGAGTAAAAACTGATGCAGGGTTCCGTTGGGCATCCATTGAGAGACGAGGGCGATGAAGGGGCTAAATCCGGTAGTGATACCAAGAAATGGAAGCACGTTGGGATGATTGAGTCGTCTCCATATTTCGAGCTCGCGACGGATTTCAAAAGATACTTGCCGGTGGGCACCGATAGGCTCCCGAACGAACAACCGCAAAACCTTGACAGCAACCTGCCCGAAGGTGAGCGGGTGTCACATCAGTGAAATTTTGGCGTGTCCAACCGGTTTCGAGCCAAAAGGATGGTGATACGTGCAGTGCCATATGTCTGCAGAAGCTCCCCCAGTGGTGGGATGCTTACTAAGTCGCACTATTTGTTGCGTGAGGTCCGGGGGAAAGTCAGGAAATGTGATGCTGGCAACTCAGTAACTGAGGTGAGATCGGAAATCGGAAAATACACAACGAACTTGTTCATGCGAGACGCTTGTTTCTTCCGGCTATCAATTAGCCTCTAACAAGTGGCATACGTTGTAAGCACGACCTATCACAGCTGAGATCTTAGCGCAAGTTACACCTACTTGATGTTCCTGGACCCGGAGGGGACAGGTTTCGTGATGCAGAATACGCGGAGAAAAAAGTTGGGTGCCCGTGGGAACGCTTGTTAGGAAACTAACCTTGACCAGACTGTACCTTTGGGAAGTTGTGTCATCTTGGATTTGCAAGTAGCTAAAATAAATGTAGAATTGTGTTCTGTGGAAGTGCCGAACCAACATGACTGCCGAAGTTATTGTACAGGATAATAACGAGCTCGCTTTCCGGGCTGCAGGTGTCTCCCTGGACCCCAAGGAAATAAAGTGATACACTAATATATTTTGCGCAGCCTGAGTCTTCTTCCTACAGGCATCTTTTTTTCGTCAGCTCATAGAGTTCCTCCCTGCAATCAAGCTTACGCTTGCATGACCGTTCGATCCCACCCACTCCTTTCCTTTGCCCTTGATCACATCCCCTACCCCTACTTCCCTTCCCACTCCCGCCCCGATTGTCATCACACCGTCTATACCATGACCCGCATGACCGTCGAGCATGCCCACCAAGCGCCGCAGCATCTCCCCCTGCACCTCCACAGCGCTGCGCAGCTCTGATATCTGCCGACTGAGCTCCGTCTGGTTCTCGGCCAGTTTCCGATTGGACAGATCACGCTCGCTACGGATGCCCAAGGACGCATCCGACTCCGGATCCAAATCTAGATTCGGGTCCTGATCCTCGTCGGATTGCTAGCCCGTCAACAGCGCATTGCAATCCACTCGCACGTTAGAGTGCGAAAAGACTACAGGGCGAAATGGGACCCACCTCATGCTTCGTCATCTGTTTCCACACGATGCTGAATTCCCGCCCAAGCACAAAACTGGGAAGGGCGATCAGGAGCAGACCAAAGGCGAGGAGTGGGATTGTGATCAAGCGGCCAAGGATAGATCGCGGGGTTATCTCGCCGTAGCCTACCGTTGTTATTGCTGTTTTTGGATAGTGACGTTGGCGTATCGTTGTTAGGACGATGGGTAAATAAGAATTGAAAGTGAGTGGACCGTGGATGGTTGATAAAGGAGTGGAAGTAAGACTCACTAACAAGGACGAACCTGATGACAAGTGAGGTGATACGAGGCAGAAGAAGCTAGTGAACAGAAAAGGGACAAGAGGGACTGGATAGGACTCTTACCATGCAGCCGCTGGTATGGACTATTTGATAATATCAGTTTAGTAGGAGGCTCAGGTTCAGGTCTGGACGGGCTTACAGCAAACTGGGATGGGTCTCCGTCGGAGTTGATGAATGTCTCTAGTGTATCGTCCCATGTTCCTCGCTCGACAAAGTACCTGTACAAATATATTATATTTTGGGAAAAGTGTGCAGCAGAATGACGTACAGGAGCGTGCTGAACACAGTGAGTAACATCGCAATGAAGAAGCTGAGCGCGAGCAGTGCATGGTGCGATCGTCGGATGGAAAGATACATGACTTCGATCGTTCTTTCATGGTGAGCGGCAGGTCAGACAGTCAGCTAAGAAAGGCTAACCCCATCGACATGCTTACAAAAGAATAGTACTGTTGGACCTGAAAGGTCGGAACACTCGCAGGAGACGGAACATCCGAAGGATAGAAAACCGAAATAAGACTGACTGAACGAGTCATAGAAGCTGAGCTCTCAGCGGAACGGGATTGAAAAGCGTACGGTATCTTGTTGTAACATTACTTCGATGTAGTAAGGCAATATAGCCAACGCGTCTATGACACCATAGAATGCTGTTCATTATTCCGCGCATGAGAAACGAACTATCAACATTATTAAATGATGCAACGCACAAAACATCCATTTAACAAGCGTTATCCACGACGAACTCCAGGAAAAAAGTCGGGCACAGTATTCCACGGTGAATAGCAGCACCAGACTGGTTTCCACTCCGAACCACACACGAGGAGAAATAGAATGGAAGCTCGGGACCGTCTCCAGGATGGTCACGATCGCGGAGAAGACGATGAGGGATGTCGATGCAATGTGTAGAAGGAAAGCAGAGGATGAGGAGGTGGGTCGCTCGAGGAGCTCGAAGGCTGCATGCTTTCTGGGCGACTTGACGGGATCTGGGCCACCCTCGAGGGTAGAAGCATTAGGGAATATATCTTCGACATCTCGGGGAGAATGTGGTCGTGTGTCTTCAGTCAAAAATCGAACGGCTACGGATGATACGCGGGCGAGCGGTATTGACTGAGACATACGTCGAAGACCGTCGCTGAAAACGAGTAAAGTCTTGCAAGAAGCACTAAAATCAAAATCAAGGGTTGAACGTTGACTGACCAACAGCCTCTAGTCAAGTTGCCGGAGGCTGTTCTCAAGCCGGACCGCGATAAGTTTGGCGGAGACTTTCTATACAAGGAAAGTCCTTCACATCCGACGTTGAACAAGCTGGCTGAAATTTCCTTGAACTTAGTGCTTTTCCTCACCTGACGTACGTGTTGTTGTCTTGTCTCGTTCAGTTCATCCGGCCTACAGGTTTAATTCCACCTACTGGTTCACAACGATCTTCGCTCGATATATCTGGTGGTTGCTTCGATTGCGCAGCGCTTCTGGCAACGGTACTGCTCAAATTGGTCAATGCGCAGCTGAATCCTGACCTATATTTCCCTTGACCATAACCCTTGTCATCGACAGTACAACCAGGTGAGACTCTGGATGTTCCCGCTCTCACGTCAAGTGTCCGTTTTGCTCAAAGTCACACCAGCACAATCTACACTCAGCACTATCGCTCAGAATGAGCGACGTTCCACCAGAGTCTACGCCACGCGGGACGGATTCAGAGGTGATCACTCGCAGCTACCAACAAGAAATGTTGAACGCGAGCTTGGTCGAAAACATCATCATCGCGCAAGACACCGGATCAGGAAAGACTCATATTGCAGTTCTGCGCATGAAGATTGAGTGTGACCGCGAACCGCACAAGGTGATATTGCCACTCTGGTCCGGAACCTGCAACTTAACAACCGCAAAGGTCTCGTGGTTCATTGCACCAACTGTGGCACTCTGCGAACAGCAACACAATGTGATCCAAAAAGCGATCGGATCGGTTGGACTCATCCATGGTGGCCTAGAGCCGAAACAGTGGACGGACCCTAATCTGTGGAAGGGTGTGCTTAGCAGGAACCGAGTTATAGTCTCTACTCCTCAGGTTCTCCTCGATGCTCTCAGTCACGGATACATCAATCTAGGCCGAGAGATCGGCCTCCTCGTCTTTGACGAAGCCCATCATGCAAATGATGATCATCCGATGAACTGTATCATGCGGAATTTCTACTTTAGACTTCCTCTCAGACCGTCACCGTCCACCAGAGCCAGCAGCCATGGGTCTGTCAGGGAGGAAAGACCAATGATTCTTGGCCTGACTGCCAGCCCCATGTTTGGTGGCGATGTCGCTAAGGCGTTTAGGTGGATATCACTCCACTCAGGCTCTTCAGCCAAAGGTTCTGATGATTCTCGTTAGAACACTAGAAATGAACATGGACAGCATCATTCGAAGCCCTAGACAGCATCGTGACCAGCTCGAAGTATATGTTCACCGACCACAGTTCAGGCACGTCTTGTATGGCATTCCATGGACGTACCACACCTGCTACTTGGCTTCAAGGAACTTCCACGCGCTCAAACAAGTGGCAGAGTCAATGGACATTCAGAAGGACCCCTACATTCTCTTCCTCCGCCAGAACCTAGCAAAAATGCCTCCAGGCGCCGACAGAGATCGCCTCGATCAGAAACTCTCCAAAACGATCTTGAAAAATAATTCGTACACACACAAGGGGATCAAAGATCTTTTCACTACTGCTCATGATATTTGTTTTGACCTCGGTCCATGGGCAGCGGACTGGTACATTCAACGTGTCGTCGAGATGGCTCTTGAGAGTGCGTCCCCATATAGCGAGATCACGACTGCGTGGCAATCCAGGGAAAAGGCATATCTCATCGATCATCTCAAGAGGATCAATATTACGCCTGTATCCTATGAACCTCAGTCCATCGCAAACGGTATTTCGGACAAGCTCTGGGTCCTCCTTCAAACATTGGAGGAAGAGAAAGAGCGGGTCGAGTCTTTTAACGAAGTGTATAGCGGGATCGTGTTCGTCACAAGGAGGGACGCAGTGCTCGCACTGGCTGCGGTTCTCGAACATCACCCTCAAACAAGGGATCGGGACTCGTTCAGAGTAGGGTGTCTTCTTGGATCCTCTGAAAGCTCCCATCGCACTGCCTTCTTGGATATCACGCGGAAGATCCTACGGCAACCACAGGCTGAAACGCTAGATGACTTTAGATCTGGAGAAAAGAACCTTATTGTTGCAACTGCAGTCGCAGAAGAAGGGCTGGATATCCAAGCATGCGGAAACGTCATTCGTTGGGACGTCCCGAATAATATGGCAAGCTGGGTACAGAGCCGGGGTCGCGCGAGGAGAGAACGTAGCTCTTTTATCCTCATGTTCGAGCGTGGGGGTATCGATAACGCTCGTATCGAGCAATTCGAGCAGTCAGAGAGGGAGATGGTCGCGCAATACAACGCTAAGCGGAAGGCTGTCAAGAGACCGCCGCCGCTATCCTCGGAAACCGATGATGAATCTGAACCATGCGAGTTTATGGTTGGATCCACAGGGTAAGTGGTTGGTGTCACTTGAGACCGTTTGTTCACGAGGATATCCGTTCTTACCTTGCAGGGCGTTGCTCACTCTCCAGGCAGCTGTTTCGCACCTGAACCACTTCTGCTCTGTCCTTCCGAACTCCCGGCATACTAGCCATGTCGCCATCTATGATATCGATCCTCCTGATTTACCCGAAGGTTGGCATGCTCTCGGTGATGGACAGCAAGACGTCCCGATGTACCAAGGACCTTTTGGTTGTACGTTGACCTTACCCAAAGCTTTGCCGCCCGAACTTCGTGTCTACACCGTCGAACGAAAATACCCCTCGAAGCGGTCCGCGTACCAACACGTCGCATTTGAAGCCTATGTCGAGTTGTATAACGCTGGGCTACTTAACGACCACCTGTTACCCCTGACGAGCATCGTTGAGCCGCAACTGGAGGAGGAGATCAAGGACATGTTGAAGGACATCGAGAAGCGCGACGGGATGGCTTCTGTGACGAGCCAGCTGAATCCGTGGCTGCCGTCGAGCGACGCGGAGAATTGGTGGTCAACAGAAGTCGTTGTTGAAGGTCTTCCTTCACTAACGCTTTTGACGCGCATCGAGATTCCTGCGCTCGACGTGGATGAACTACCGGTCTTGTATCATCCACGGAGGGGTAGTGTAGGGGTCAAACTTGGTCAACGAAAAGTGGCCCCCTTGTCCCAGGAAAACCTGATGGCAGCCCAACAGAGCGCCCGGATGCTATTTTGGAGTCCTTATGGCTCACGGATGCAGTGGCCACGCCTTGACTTTGCGTACCTGTTTATCATCAACGCGGACCCAGATGCCGACACGTGGTTGCCCCGGCGTAGCTGGGCGATGAAGATAGAGGAACAGGTAAACTCGGAGAGAGTCCATTCCGTCAATGCGGAGGCGTTTGTTTCGGAGAATGGATACCCAACGGATTTCACCTGGGTTCGTGACGGACGGTCCTTCGGAAAGCTCTATCGTTTCGTTGGTTGGCATCACGAGAGACTTACGGAGGAAGAAGAGGCAGAAATATGCGCTCGCCCGATGTACTCGCGATTCGAGCAAGTTCGGGTGACATACCCCCTCCTCGTGGTCGAGCCCCTCCCACAGAGATCCAACTTCCTACTCCCACTTCCGGTTTCTAATGCCACTCCAAAACCGTTATTCCTCCTTGCCAAGTACTCTTACTTCGAGCTTCTGTCTCCGACGGAATGTGAATATTCACAAATTATCCCATCGATCCTTCGTCGCCTCGAGACAGCCATGATTATTAAGTCCTTCAGAAACACTCTGTTCCCCCGCGCTCCTCTCGCAAAGATACCCACTCCATTCCTCACGACTGCAATGACAGCTCCCGTTGCCGAGGATCCAACCAACTACGAACGCCTCGAGACGCTTGGGGACGCCGTGCTCAAATTTATCGTCGCTGTGAACCTGATGGCTACCTATCCCTTGTGGCATGAAGGATATCTAACCAGACGCAAAGATCACGCTGTAGCGAACTCTCGTCTCGCAAAAGAAGCTGTTCGACGCTCCATCTTTCGGTGGATCATCCGTACACGTTTCTCACCCAGACGATTCAAGCCATTATACCTCTCTGCACCAATGGAACATGTCGTTACCCCAGAGAACCCTCTCGAAGAAACCAATGACGAGCTCGAGGTTGGAGGGGGCAAGACGCGCAAGGAGGTTGAGCAACTGTCGACGAAGATGTTGGCAGATGTCGTCGAGTCTCTGATCGGTGCTGCATACGTTCATGGTGGGTTTGATCTTGGCGTGTCGTGTGCGCAGTTGTTCGGTCTAGGACTCGAATGGCACACCCTCCCGAAATGTGTCGAGATGGCACTATCCCGCGTCGAGCACACCAACGAGGTGTCGACGCAGTTGAATAATGTGGAAAGCATCTTGGGCTACACATTTCGGCGAAAGCTGTTGCTCGTCGAGTCGCTCACGCACGCGAGCTATCAGTATGACCATCGGACTGTGTCGTACGAGCGCATGGAGTTTCTTGGAGATGCTCTGCTCGATATGGTCGTCGCCGATTTCCTGTACAATTACCCCGGGAAGATGTATACTCCGCACAACATCCACATTCGCAAATCGGCCGTCGTGAATACTCATTTTCTCGCGTACATCTGCCTTCGAAGCTCGCTCGACGTTGACGCAAGCATGCCCGGGCCCGGTTCACGCGGCAAGATCGTGATGCAACCCAAGACGGATACGATCCACCTCTTCCAGTGTCTCCAGCACTCGAGCCCCGTCGTCCTCGAAGACCAAAAACTCACCTTTCACCGATACAACAAGGCGAAAGACGAGATCGAAGAAGCATTTGTGACGGGCAAGGTGTTCCCTTGGGCAGCGCTCACGCGGTTACAAGCCCCAAAACTCTTCAGCGACATAATCGAGAGTCTCATCGGGGCGGTGTACCTCGACTCGGAGGGGGACATGGACACCGTCAAGACACTTCTTTGGACGTTGGGCGTGTTGAGCCATCTGGACCGCATCATACGTGACGACGTGGATGTGTTGCATCCGGTTTCGAGGTTGTCAGTTTGGGCTTCGCGTCAGCAAAAGCCGATTACGTATGAGTATACGGAGGAGAAGGGATTGGTGATTTGTACGATCAACGTGGAGGGACAAGAGGCGGTGAGTGCGAGCGCGCAAAAGAGGGGACATGCGAGTCAGGAAGAGGCTCGGTTCGCTGCGGCGGAGAAAGCGATCTCCTTATGGGAGGTAGAGTGAGCCATGGTGCTTCACAATTGACAGGATCTCGAACAAGTTCCGTCGAGCCGGAAAAATGTGATCGTGATATCGAATATGTAGAATTCTTGTGAATCAAGGACACGTAGAAAAGGATGAGAACGGGTTGAGTCGTATCTCTGTATCGATTTAGTGATACCATTGAATGCCATCTCTCGTTCGACGAGTCAGAAACATTAGTGTCCCAGGGCCGGTGAACGTTATACGTTGGCCATACTGGTAGCGGCTACACAGTGCGAAGTTCCAGGTACTACCGCAGACAAAGACAACACTATATTGTTCAGCAGCACAGGACTTCGTTATCGGCGATCTTCCGAGTGTCTTCCTAGGTTTGTTCCTTCACAATTGCAGAGGTGGCAAACTGACAATCTGGGAAAACACCCCATACCTTATATAAATGGGGTGGGGAAAGTCTTGCTACGATAGGAGTTATTACCCACGTACCTTCAGTTCGGGGTTGTTGCCACGGCGTTATGTTCAACCTGAGGGTACAGAATCGGGATAACGCAGTCCCACGACTTGTCGCTGACAGCCCTGAAGGCCTGACGGCTCAGTAACGTCGGCATTGACAAGGGCTAAGCTCGAGAGGCCATGGACCGAGAGCGGAGATTAGGTATTCTTGAAGCTTTTGATTGACGTTCAAGCCAAGTTCGGTTCCATAGATCAGGGTGCCATGTCAGAGATGGGGGTTCTGATGAAGATGGTCAGATCTATCGACGCTGATGCACTATCGGCCTCATCGGTAATTTGCAACCGCTGGAGAAAACAAGTAGTCATGCGTTACGGTGATATGATCCGAGGATCGCCGGCATTGAGTCACACGTTCAGTAGAACAGCCACTCGTCGCAGGGGATAAAGTGGGCCACGATGTAGGCTGACTGAATGAGGAGTGTCAAGTCAACAGATCAAAGATTGATCATGATTGACTTTATCGAGCGGCAACTCTGAAACGATAGTGCATTATCTTCCACGCAATGTTTGTCTCCGGTACTCTCCAAACCCCGGAGAAGACTTTATGTAATGGCATGTACTTCATCAGCCCCTCTGGAGACTTCCGACGCAGGATATCGTAAGATAAAAACGCTCTTATCAGACGATGTTCGATGAGTCAGTGGATATCGATGAGGGGGTAAGTGTTGGTCGTGTCCTACACCAAGCTCCTTCCCACCACTGCTGGAGTGAGTGGTGGGAAGGAGCCTGTGTATAGTCCCGTGAAGGCATTCTTGTGAGAGCTCTTCATTTTATCCTCGGCTGTCGGTCACGCCAGAGTGACAAGTCCATCCCAAAGCGAAAGGGGGCACGCGCAGGTCCGACCCGAGCGTTGTTCTGCGCTACCCTTGCTTTGTGTGCGAGTATGGCGCGCTCGGCCATTGTCATGTTGACCTGGTTTGGGTTTCGGCTAGCTGCAGCGCCATCAAGCGAAGAAGTAAACAAAGCACTGAATGCACTCCTCCATGTAAAGTCAGCTCCATGGGCCTGTCGACCTTGTCGATCGTTGAGCTGGTCGTTCGTGATGGGTCTGCTGGATGGCTGCGATGCAGAGATAATTGAAAATGCGTCGTGCTGTTGTCTACGTTGTGGAGTAGTTGGGCCAATTTTCTTGTTTGTTTGTTGTGGAGTTGACTTGGTCGGGGCTGACGACGCCCGTAGATCAGCAAACAAATCAGACATGGCCCCCCAAAAAATGAAGCTGGAGACGTGGAGACATCCACGGAGACAGAATAATTATAAAAGCAATGTAATGCTCCGTGCAGCTTGTAACATAAGTTCTCTCGTACGGCAAACACGGTATGCATATTCAAGTTGGAAGCTAACTAGGCAACGACCAGTGCCGCCGAAAGCATTTGTAGATGGTACAATCGTACTAACCTAACCTAGTTGGACCCGTGATGTTTTTTCCACTGATCTGACCCCCGTTCACCAAGTTCGCGACGGCCTTGCGTTTGCCCGATCGAGTGTCTATCAAATGCCACCGGAAGGTATCGCCATAATCTGGTCTAAAACAATTACCCATAGTCCTCGACTGCAACATGTGAGTGCGTTCTTCCCAAGCCGCTCGCTTTCAGGCCCCATGATGGATCCAAATCCTCGTCGATGGTAACCACAGTGACAGTGACATGTCTTCTCCTTAGAAGCTAGCGAACTCTGCCAGGAGCTCATTCTTGTGACATCCATGGCGTAAATGAACCGTCGACAAGTTTTGTGTGGTAACTGCGGATGAATCGACGACCCCCCACTTAAATTGTACTTCAGAGCCTTTGAAGTAGTCTCGTATACGCTGTTGCAGTAGTAATTGCAGCAGAGCTAAATTGCACGCGGATAGAAGAAGCTTCGTTGAGACAATTTGTACATACAGTGTGCTTTGTTGGGAAAAATACAGGAGTTCAGACAAGGGACGTGCATAGGTAGAATCGACACCTTCATCTCCATCTCCGGTTCATCCTCGTCCCTCTCCACGATCTACCCAGCATTGTCAGCGAAGCCATGATGACTGCCCCTGTCTTCGAGACCTGATGCCATTCAAAGTATGTTCGTCGTCAGAGGCAATCACGAACGTCACCCAGCACTAATGCCACGCACCTGATTTCTAGTCAGCATTGTTGCCATTTACATTCACCCCAACAGTGATCCACGCCTGAGCGACAGCTTCCTTGACATCTGCACCGAACAGTGCCTGAGCATTCTGAACTGTCAATGTTGCGAATTGCATGAAGGTGGCCGCGGGATTCAATCCCCCACCCGTAAGCGTCGCGTACCACACCCTTCCAGCGCGGTCCCACGAGTTCCCGCCGAGTGCGATGGCAGCGAGGTAGAAAGCGCGGTTCGGGACACCTGAGAAAATATGTACGCCGCCAAAGTCGTCGTCATCCGCCATAGGGTTGGCAAGGACGTCTGCGTAGTTATCTGGCTGCCGATCCTTGCCGAGGACCGGGTGGTCGTACGCGGTGCCCGGAGCACTCATCGAGCGCAGGGCAACACCCTGCATGAGGAAGAGTTCCGCGCCAATGAGCCAGTCTGCTTGGGCCGCGGTCTGGTTGAGCTGGTACTGTTTGATCATGGATCCAAATACATCGGACATGGACTCGTTGAGTGCACCAGCCTCGCCTTGATAGTCGAGGTTGGCGGTGTACTGAGTGACGCCGTGGGTGAGCTCGTGGCCAATGACATCGAGCGAAACGGTGAAGCGGCCCATGTACCGACCGTCGCCGTCACCGAAGGCCATCTGCTCCCCGTCCCAGAAGGCGTTGCTCATTTGCTGGTCATAGTGCACAGACCCGATGATGTTCATACCGAGGCCATCAATCGAGTTGCGGTTGAAGATGTCACGAAAGAAGTTGAACGTCGCGCCGAATCCGTCATAACACTCGTTGACAGCCACATCGGGCGACGGGGGGTCACCCTCAGCGCGTTTGAGAGTCAAAGCTTTTGTTTCAGTGTTTTCCGAGTCGTGGACGAGTCGGTTGAGGGGCGTGCCGCCGACAGCACCGACAGCACCACCGTCGTCACCACCACCTGGACCGCTGCCTGTTGCCAGAAGTCTCTCTATGACGGCGGTCCGGTTGCGAATGAGGGTCATGCTCTGTGCGAGACAGCGGCGTGCATAGCCTCGAGTTGCTTCGGGAACGTCAGGATGGGCGATGATGTTAGAGAGCATATATGGAGGGATGAAACAGCAGCACTGGCAGTGAGGAGTGCGCGTCTATGAGAGACGGTGTTAAAATCAGAAATTCAGGGATGGCTGCCGGTGCATACCTCCGAAACAGCCTTGAATTCAGCTAAGAGCATTCATCAGTCGATATCTCAGAAAACAGAAGGATGAAGCGTACATGACATTGTGTGTATAGTCGGGTTTTTGGATGAGAGAGACGAGCTCCCTCGTGAAGCTTTTATACAGCTGGTATCAAAGTGTCACAGCGTCACTTACAGTCATCTTTGCAGGGATCTGTGCTTTCCAGCGGTCTTTAGGACGAGTAATCTAAAAAAAAATAGATCATCACAGGCCGGTGCCTATCATAGTCCTAGGGCCCAACTTTGCGTAACAGTTTACGCTGTGCGCGCTGACCCCTTGGACCTGTGGTGGCGAGTATCTAAGCGATCCGAAAAAGAGTGCACCGAGAGTGTTAATCCTCCTCGGCTAACATGAGATCCGGTGCCGGTTGAATTCGGCGCGTCTCCTTTTGGAAATACACAGCCAGCGGGACCCGGGCCCGGGAGTGCAGCTGAAATGAAACTTTCGTCGTTATGTAAGTTCGAGTCTAGACGGGCCTAAAAAGTCTCGTAGATTACAGCACAGGTTGCCTTATTAGGGTTGTTCGTTCTCACACCGACCCCCGGATCACTAGCACCATGCACTACCGGGCGTGCCAGCGGTGGGCCTAGATATCAGATATCTCATCTGTACAACTAGCATGGACTTCCTTACTTGCGACGAGATCTGACATTACTTTCAAACTCCGCAGCCGAAAATTTGGGGGTCAAACAAGCCAACATCGTCGCAGTTACAGCCTGATTCACCCGCATTGTCACTTTACAGGTTTGAGTCATAGCGGGTGACTTTACATCTCATTGCAACTCAAGTCTTAGTGCGTACTACGTCCGAGTTGCATATTATTCTTCGGTAGCTACTAAGATCCCGAGATGGGCTCAGTACTATTCAGGGTAACGCAGCGAGCCATTTGTTTGTTACAGGAATTCATCTGTGAATGATCTCGGTATCCCTCACATCGTGACTTCTCTCAATTCTATCCTGACCTTTCTTTCTAGTTCCTTTTTCTGTTTGCTCAACTACTGATGCATTTTGCAAAACGCCATCTATGGAGTGCTGCATGTCTGGATGTGCTTTTTGTGTATGGCTCGGGCTTGAACGATTCGCTCGTTACTCACCAGAAGCCCACGTTCTATCTACCCGATGTCACTGCCGCCAGTGGGACACAAGTACGTTTGCAGACAATCCATCGTCCGTTCCTTCCAAATCCCCACCTACGGCATTTTGATCCCGAAACGCTTCAATGAAACGCTTAGCCGACAGGACCATTTGACTGCTGAGTATCTCGGTTACCACTCGAGTACCAGCGACACCCAATCAGAGGCTCCAGCGAATGACGGTACTACCTCAAAGAGGAAGTTATGTGATCGGTCCTGTGCGGTCCTGCGATCCCAGGACCAACTTTTGGTCCCGTGGTAACCGAGTGCTTAGGATCACTCTGACACACTTTCTGGTTTACTGAAGACGGATTAATCAAATAATCGCATGATGATCACCTGGATCCAGAAGGTACATCATCTCACGTTTTGTGAGCTCCAGGATAAATTCAATTTCCAAGAATGATAGCTCCGTCAAGAGCGTGAGGCTAGAGCTCGCCCGTTACGTGCATGGACAAGTGGGCTCAAAATTACGTCGCCAGGGCCAGGGCGGATGTGAGTACGCACACGCGATGCATAGACCCCCTTTGCCCCTGGGTACAGAGAACACCAGTCACCGGAACACATCAAACCCTTATGACTCATGCTGATTCGGTAGAATTGTTGCACTCACATAATCTGCATTTCAGATATCGTGTCGCTCCATGACTTTACCGAGCAGCAGCCTAGACTACAGGGCGTTTGGGCTCAGGGGCAGTGTCACGTGGCGGCGGCGTTGTTATTGTTCCTTGAGATTAAATTAAAACTCTGGAGTGATTATTGCCACGGTTCGGCTCGGTTTGGTTCATGCCGGTTTTTCCTTGGGCCATACTAACACAGACACAACCTCAATCACTATTATACAGTTGTAAACGGACAAACACGACGAAAAATTCCAAATTTTACCAGCTTGCCAGTTAGATACAAATCGTGTATTTAGGACCTTAGTAATGCAAACTTACTAATGTTACGTAAGCGAGGACAGTCTGAACGGGACTAAAAACAAGAAGCTTCACGAGGAAGCTTGTCTCTCATCAGCTACATAATACCCACAATGACATGTACGCTTCATCCTTTTGTTTTATAGGATAGTCACTGATCGATGAGCTCAGCTGAAGTCAGGGTTGTTTCAGAGGTATGTACCAGCCATCCCCGAATTCTGGATGTTAACGTCATTTCTTATTATCTTATAGAATCGCACTCCTCAATGCTGCTCCATTATCCCTCCCTACATTTTCTCTAACATCATTTCCAATCCCAACGTCCCCGAAACGGCCCGAAGCTATGCACGCCACTCTCTCGAACAGAGCATAACCCTCGCTCGAAACCGGACCGCCTCCGTAAAGAAACCTAGGGCAATGGGCGGCGGTCCAGGCGTAGCACGATCTATTATTCCAGGATATATAATGAGTGCGATAGCGAACTCTAACCAAGTCAGTGACCACACCCGCGACGCCGCTCTGCGCACTCTTCACACGAGCCAAGCCATTCGCGCCGAGCGCAACCAGCACGCCGCTAACCTGCGTACCGCTCAGCGTGGAGCCGCGCCACCCAAACGCCTCAACCGAGTCGTCTACGACTCGCAGAACTCTGAAGTAAAGGATTCGAGGCTCGGGCGCTCTGAGGGTGGCGCCGAGTCGGCTGATGTGGCAGTCAACGAGTGTTATGACGGATTCGGCGCGACGTTCAACCTCTTTCGCGACGTCTTCGACCGCAACTCAATTGATGACCTCGGTACGAGCATCATTGGGTCTGTGCACTACCGCCAGAATTTCATGAACGCCTTCTGGATCGACAACCAGATGCTCTTTGGTGACGGTGACGGTGTGTTCTTCAACCGCTTCACCGCGTCGCTCGATGTCATCGGCCACGGGCTCACCCACGGCGTCACCCAGCACACCGCCAACTTCAACTACGAGGGCGAATCTGGTGCACTCAATGAGTCCATGTCCGATGTATTTGGATCCATGGTCAA
>QFEM01006560.1:0-13749 GCA_003316205.1 Boletus bicolor
ATCACGTGACTGGAAAGAATGAAAGGTTGAAGTCCGAAAAGTTTTGAAAATGTTCATATTATAACAACGTGGTGATTCCAGCTAGCAGCTATGTTTCTGTCACAAACCTTGACTTCCAAGTCCAAGTCTGCTGAGTCCGAGTCCGAGCCAAAGACCACTCTGGTATTGCCAGTGGGCTACTCGCTACTCAAACAAATGAATATATGCGTATCCAATAGTTACGCACCTGTTTACTGACTCCATCAGTCACGTTTTTGGGTCCTGATATCTCCTGAACAAATGAGTTTGTAAACAGCTGTTGAATCGAGATAGTAAGTAGTATGCACTTTCATCTTCCCACCAGGGATTCGAAGCCTTGGCAATTTCGTAGACTGACGAGTGCCAGTACCGAGGTCTTCGTCAGATGGTAATTTCTTGTCGTTTCCAATCACTGGCATATTGTGTCGATTGTTGAATGTAGAGCTTGTGAGAAGTTGCGAGTTGCGACGTGCGACGCTGGGATCACTTCCTATTTTGGTTCACCCCTCAGCCAAAAAAAAAACAAAGTCGCGGGTGCCATGGTTTTCACATGCTGCTGTAAACCCTTTGCCCTAGGAGATAAGGTGTGGCTCAAGGCCCACAATCTCAAATGTTCTTTCGCCAATCCAAAGTTCGCTGCCAAACGGGAAGGACCCTTTACCATCACTAAGGGACTGTCACTGATCACGTACCAACTCCACCTCCCCAAAACCTGGAAGATTCATCCAATCTTCCATGCTTCGCTTCTTACGCCTTACTATGAGAATGACACCCATGGTCCTAACTACCCTCAACCTCCTCTGGACCTTATAGAAGGCAAGGAGGAATACAAAATCGAGAAGATCATATGCCACCGCCCCACTTATACCCCATGATCCTAGTCCCGTATCTGATGTTGCAGAACAACGTCCTTGTACTCCTCCTGTGGAGCGCCTCGTTGCTTCTCCAGTTAATACTGAAGCACCCATATTTTCTGTAGATGTTCCCACCACCGCATATTGCCTCTCAGATGGACCGCCCACCATCTTTGAGATTTGCAAGCTCACCAAGCTCATCACCGACCCCGGCCTCGCTATGGCCGTCAACTGTTACCTTGACGTGTCATCCCCCCTATATGCACTTTACAGTGCCTATTTGGCCAACCTAAATATCGCCGCCATGGCCCACGTCCCAGCCACCGACCCCACACGCACTCATGTCGCGCATTTCATCCACCACGATGCTAAGGAGACTCAGTGCCGCCTTCTTATTGCCCTCCACCAGTTGGGCATGCTGATGTTCCTTCAGGACCTTCGTCGGTACCTCCTCACCCTCGCCACTCAGATGCGCCCCATCACTGAGGCACTCCACCATGCTCTTGAAGCCGAACAAGAGCATACTGAACGCCATGCTCACCCCATCATCTCCCTCACCAAGGTCGAGCAACCCATCATCATCCCTAGACCACCTACTGCTCTGACCCCGTCGGCTAGTACTACCCCACTCTCCGCCGAAGAGACACGAATGATGGAACGCATCGAGGCCGCATGGACTGGTGCTGACGGCCGCCTTCCCCTTCCTACTTCTCACCCCTGCACCCATCAGACTTGTTATGAGTGTGGCCGCCTCAGACATTTTAAAATAGACTGCCCCTTCCACCAGTGTTCCTCCTGCCTCCGTTGGGCGCCTGGTCACATCCTCAACCGATGCCCCCTTCGCCGCTGCACTCCGTCTCCCCCTCCATGTCATGTTCCCCCGCCTCGCCAGATGTCTTCTGGCTCCTCCTCTTCTAGGTCCTCTAGGTCCTCCGGTTCCTCCGGAACCCCATGTCGCCCCCGTGGCCCTCGCAACACTTGTCGTGTTTGCTGCTCCACATCCCCGCTCTACGAGTGTAACCACTCGGACGAAGAAGATGTCTGGGATGACACCATCTACGGCAACATCACCAGTTCCCCGGTTGGTGGACCTGCCTATTGATTCCACATGTTTGTCTTCGTCGTAGCCTTGACCTTACTAAGGGGGTAATGTTATGACTTCTCTTTTCTTTCTTACATTTGCTTCATCTCCTCAGTCTACTTGTATTACCAGCGCCTGGACCACGTATCCTTCGTGTCCTTGCTCACCCACTGGACTTATTTCCTTTTCCCCGCCTTCGGCTTCATCTCACTATCACTTTATACTGAAGGTACTTTCCACTTGTCTCACGACTCCATTGATTATCCCACGATAGCCGGACATGTATTTCGCATGCTTCATGCACATGTCCATGCTTCTATTCTTCTCTGATCCTTATTGTTACGATATACAGGATATGCACTTCTCCCGAGTCCATATGCGTTATCCCATGGTTTATTCCGATCCTGTGTTATTCCGCACCTGGCCCGTGTGCGTATCTCCAGGTATATAAACCCTTCTTTTATGATTACGATTCCCTAGCTTAGACCTCCTTCGAGCTACCTTGAGTACCCACTCTTGTACCTCACTTTGCTAGGCAATCTACGCCTTTCCCTTGTCAAGGAACTCTCTAAGTCTCCGGTCTACTTCTGAGTGACCGCTCCTTGTTCTTCCTTCTATAAGGAACCCTTGTCCTTCGTCGCCTACGAGCTTCGCTCCAGCGAACCCTTGTCTGCCTGTAGGAAAACCCCAGGCAACCACTGCATCGTCACCTCACCAGTGACTCCTTGTCCTCGTACTTAGGAAAGCCCTAGAGTACATCTCTTCAAACGCTCATTGGAATCCCCCGAGTGTTACTGCATCATCACCCACTAAGTGACATCCTTGTCAGCAAAGGCCCAAGTACGATAGCCTCTCGGCTGTCATAACAGTGACTATATCAGTCAAGCTCATTGGTTAACAAAAGAACTTTGGTGATGGCTCCTAACAGACTTGGGGAAAAAGTCACAATGACGGGTGTGTGGATGAAATGAGACAAATGAGACTCACCCGGGGGAAAAGCTACAATGATATAGCAGGGAGAACGAAGAGGGACGTGATGCTGCTGTGAACACATCATGGAAAGATCACTCAAGCATGTGCCTTCTGTAAAGTACAACTGATCACACGCTGATCACAGCCTAAGTTTGATCATGCGCAGAGGTGTTACATGATCACGGATGGATAACAAGCAGACATATTGACGACTACATCAGTGGATTGTTAATAAGATGGAGAACAGGGTGTGGTTTTCGAAATGATACATGTAAAAAAATATCTGTGCAGGTATAGTAACACACGGATAACAAAAAAGAAAAGATGAACGAGGTACCAATGGAGATTAGGGTGATTCGTCACAAGCTCCGTTTTCCAGATATGAGTCTGGATATCTAGTATTAAACACAGATTGCAGAGTGTGATACTGTATGTATCATGATGAAAATATCGTGTAATATGATATCATAGATTTGTCAAACGAGTAAGAGAAAATGGAGAAAACTTGGCATCATGCTCAAGACAGACATTCTTCACATACTCTTCAGACCTGACAGTGTTCCATGTAGCATGCTGTCGAGTTTGAAACCTGTACCTCAACCACTGGCGATGAGATCTGAAACAACTGGCGATATCAATGGACATCTTGTGGAGACACTTCTGGAACCATGACTCATTGTTCCGTGTCCAATGCCCAACCCATTGATCACTGTTATAAAATACAGCATTGGAAGGCCAGAGTGTCAACCCGTCAGTGGCAGTCCCGAGAAGCACAGCAATTTCTTCGTCAGAGACTTTGTTGTCATAAAAACTGGGCTCAACAAGGGATCCAGCTATCGTGGGTCCATTCAAGGTCGAAACGACAAGATCCTGCGGCATTGCAGTTTCCGAGTAATGAAGAGCTAATCGCCACAAGATTCCACCATATGTGAGGAAATGACAAGCATTGGGTCGACATAGAATGCCCTCTAGATTCATGCGATAGATAGATTGGACATTCAAGTCTTGATGATTCAAACGCCATGACTGCCAGTGAGGTGATGGGAGTAGAGGAATCAGTGCAGGAGCTGTGGGTGTCAAGATTTGGAATGAAAACCCTCCAGCAAGGAGGGAAGGGATAACGCCGGACAGTGGGCTATCGGGGTGTTCAAGAAGCCATAGGCGAACGCAACATTCGGACTGAGGAGTAATGCAAAGGATACTGGTAGTGGGGACATTGAATGGATTTATCGTAATGAGAGGGGTAGGGAGTGTGAGGTAATCCCAAGGGAATTGATTGAGTAGCCATGCAAGAGATGTGGTAGAATTATTGAGGACATCCTTGTACATTATCAGATATGAACGATGATTGAAAGTTGACAACATACCATTGGGGTATCTTGAGAATGATCCAAGAATTTAGCCATTGCAATGCCAGGCTCAGTTGTTCCATGATCAGAGCCTTCTGAGATCAGAGGAGGTTTGACGTCCTCCTCAGATATTGTAACAGTGTCCTTGTGAAATATAAGATACAAACAATGATCAAAAGTCAGAGATGTACCATAGGAAGTTCTTGAGAATCGTGTACAGATTTGCTCATTGCAACGCCAGGCTTGGCGCCCTTGGAAATCGGAGGAGATTCAGTGTGTGTGACCTCTTTAGGGGTTGTGACAACGTCCTTGTAAATTATTAGGTACGAACAATGATCGAAAGTCGTCAACATACCATTGGAGTATCTTCAGAGTCATGTAATGATACAGTCATTGCAGCACCAGGTTCAGTGATTCCATGATCACAAGAGTCTTCTGAGATCAGAAGAGGTTCAACGTCCTTATGAAATATAAGATACAAACAATGATAAAAAATCAAAGACATATGATGGGGGGATATTGAGGATCACGATCACAAGAACACTTGGGAGTGGGAGGAGGTTCAATGTCCTTGTAAATTATGAGAAATGAACGATGATCTAAATTAAAGACATACCATGGGAGGCCCTTGAGCCTCAGGTGACGCACCACAAGACTCAGTGATCGAGACCTAAAATTTTATTAATAAGAATCTAAAACAGAGATCAGAAAACAGACTGGATCGGTCAACGAAACCAGGGTGTTAGCCAGGACACGCAGCCGAGAAGTGGGAGATTCAGGTCTGATATTCTCATTTGCAGAGAGTGAATGATGTCCAAGCATATCCTAATGAAACCGATAGGTTAATTGGATGGATAACGATAGTAAATAGACATACATCGCGATGAATGGGACGCCCACGAGATACAAGAGAGATATCATCCCTGTCTATGGGCCTGGAAAAGTGTGGGCGAGACGACAGGGAACCCAAACAACGGTATGGACGACAAGATGAGTGCGAGCGACAAAGAGGGGGCCCCATACGGTGAAGAGGAGATCATGAGCACCGATATGGATGACAAGGCTGTTGAATGTAGTAATACTTTATATGTATAATAGTTCACATGCTCATTGTATTTAGATACAAACCCAGTTGTGCTGAGTTACAATCGATCTTAATCTCGAACCAGCGCCCATCCCATTAAGCCACTTACCCAAAGGTATGTAAAGCTGTACATGGCTCTGCCATTATATGCCTGCTTCAACAGGTTATGAGCCCTGCCTGTGCTATATGCATGGCGACCATGCCTATTGAGTTGACGTGTCTTTACGCTTGACTCAACGCTTAAACACTCTGTGCGTTTTTATGCCGAGTGGGTTCGAACGTAGACACGTCTATGTGTTTTCACGCTGGACCGCCTCTGATGCGCTTTATGTGCTGTCAGGTGTAAAAATGTCACCTGGATAATCCAGGGGGAGACTATGTCACTTTGGTGACAGGGCTCTGAAAGTGTTCAGGAATGAGCAATTTACTTCGCCCCCATTTTCTTTCGATTATGGTATAGTACCAACGTCTTTGCATCCCACCAGAATCTCTACCCTCATCATGTCCAACACTTTTAAAGACCTCCCGTGTCTCAACGGCACCAACTACCAACACTGGTGCATTGACATGGACGCTTTCCTTCGTTCTCAAGGTGTCTGGACAGTTTTCTGAACTGAATGCCCCAACCATGTCTGGGACAAGGAAGGCGTAAACATAGTAGTCGACAATTCCACTGCCATTGAGGCCTGGAATGAAAAGGATGACAAGGCCACTGGCTTCATTTGCCTCAAGGTGGAGCATCATATTGCGTCTAGGTACCCTAACGACCTAAACTCCAAGCAGATCTATGATTGGCTTGAAGCTGACTTCGCTACTCCATCCATCGCATCGGCCTTCACAGAGTTTCGCACTCTCCTCAACCTTACCATCCCAGAAAACTCCCATCCTGCTCCTGCTTTCTCGAAGATCTGCGCTCAGTTTGCGCAACTTGATGAGCTAAAATATCTGATCGACCAGAAAATCCAGATGATGCTGGTCCTCTCAAAGATTCCGCAGTACGCAGACATACTCTCCACCATGATGAATCAGGCGTCTTTGGGGGATACTGCAACCGGTAAAGGAAAAAGTAAGAAGACCGGAACCACTTCGGTCATGGAGTTAGAGAAACTCGTCGTCGCTGCTTGGCAGCAACATTCGTCTTGACGTGGACAGCCTACCGCTGGCACACAAGCGCACAAGGTTTCCGCTGTAAAGCGGAAAGGGGGAGATCCTCAATTTTCACAGCAGCAGCAGGGCAGCTCACAGCAACAGCAGCCGCAAGGCCAAGGCAACGCCCAGCAGGGCAAGAACAAGAAGAAGCGTGGCAAGCGCTCTCAGGCCGGACAGGACAAGCAGAAGCAACACAAGGAAGCCCACCTTGCAGACGAATCTGCCACCACCTCCTTCGTCTTCTCTGCTGCCAATATTCTCTCCCCTGCTGGTGAACCTACCTATTTCACCACCGTCGATCCACACCAACTCGCCCATACCACTGGTGCAACGTCTTACGGTCCTCCTGCATTTCTGCACATGCAGAACACAATCTCTCTGGCACATCGCTTAGGCATGACGCCCACATGTGAAACAGTTCACACCCTGGACCCAGTGGCTAACCACCATCTCCTCGCTCCCATACCCTGGCAGCCTACATCAGCACCTGCCATCGCTACTCCCGCAATTGACAATTCACTTGTTGGCACTTCCATCACCCCTCCAAGAGAACATAGCATATCCCCATTCTTCCATGACAACCTGGCTAGTAGTATGAGAGTTTCCAACTATGGCAAATTGGGCTTCAAATAGCTCGATCAATTCATCACCCATCTGTCCTTCATCGGACCAAGTAAGATACCTCTTGAGGAACGCCTCGAGGATCTCTTCAACAGTGCCCAAAAGGCCTGGATGGATATTGACGATGAAGATACAGTTTCTCTTGGGGAAGAGTACTATGACGAGTACCTGGGAGATGTGGGAGATTTTGGGTTCTCTTTTGAACAATGGTCAGTAAATTCTCACCTAGCCAACTCAGACGCTGATGTGTGATTCTCTTTACCACAGAAAAACATGTCGTATACTTGTTCATCTGTAGTAGGTAGTGAACACAATATACTACCTTGTTACCCTTCCGCACAGTGTGATGACTGCAATAAGTCCTCGAGCAAAGGCAAAGAGTGCAAACATGACCATCATGGTCCACCTCCAGACACCTGGCTACTCAATTCAGGAGCTTCGGCTCATTTTACTTTTAATCTACAGGACTTCATTGAATACACCGAGTACAAACAGCCACATTTCTCGCAAACTGCGAATGGCAAGGCATCAATATTAGGTGAAGGCACCGTCATTGTTGAATTTGAAGGGCACCCTGTATGTTTATTGCCAGTGGTGTATATGCCCCAGTGCAATCTCAAACTCATATCCATGGGCACTCTGCTCAAGGATTGCTGCATCACCATTGCGGCCTACCCAGGTTGCATCGACTTTATCGATAAATGTGCCAAGAGGACCATTTTGTCCTTCCACTCTCATGATGCCGATACCATGTTCTGGATCCACGCACCCTCTATCAATCCATATGCCAAAATTGTCATGGCCTCTGTGGATTATGATCTTCTACATTGCCGCATGGGACATCCTTCCAAGGACGTACTCAAAGCTGCACGAAAGCATTTAAAGGACTTCCCAGATGTTGAAGTACCAAAAAATGATAAGATTTGTCCTGGATGCCAATTAGGCAAACAACCCAATAGGATGTTTCCTCATTCTGAGCGAAGGGCAACCGCGCCATTTGAGTTGATTTATTCAGACCTTAAATCTTTTGAGGTCAAGTCCTATCACAAATATAAATATGCCATCGTCTTTTATGATGATTATACTTCCATGGCATGGGTTACATGTTTGCGCTCCAAGGATCAGGCTTTAAAAGCTGTTAAACAATTCTTTTCATACATCCGCACTCAATACAACGCCAACATTAAAGGCTTTAAATCCAATGCCAGAGGAGAATTCACCTCTAAGGCATTCGTTGATTACTTGCAAGATAATGGTATTCACATCCATCAGTCCGCCCCATACGTGCACCAACAAAATGGTTGTGCTGAGCAATTAATTCACACTTTAATGGATAAGGCACAATCAATGTGTTTTCATGCTTGTTTACCCGAATCCTATTGGGAGTTCGCGATTTTACATGCAACTCACATATATAATATCACGCCTATGAATAGACTTCAATGGTGTACTCCCCATGAACTACTCAGGGGGAGAAACCTTTGGTCTCACACCTTAGGGTCTTCGGATGTGGTGCCTATGTGCATCTTCCCGATGAGACATGAAAAGGCAAGCTACAGCCTAAATCGCAGCTAATGGTTTATATTGGCATAGCAGCCGGGAGTTCACGGAACTATCTGTTCATGTGACCAAATAACTCTCTGCATATATCTGCCTATGCTGTTTTTGATGAAAATCTGTTTCCCAGATGCTCAGGAGCTAGGCCTCATAAGCCCATCAGTCACGCTCCAAAGAAACCTCATTCTACAGAGGAACATCCCTCAGACCCTTCAGAGTCAGAGGATGATAACCCAGCGTGGGTCCCACCGCTTTCGCAACCTGAGCAACCACATACGCCGGTTCGCGACCTTACTCCACCACCACCTCCTGTCACACCTCCTCATGTCCCTAGACCACCTCCTGCTGGCCCTCCAGCTTTACCTCCTCGTTGTGAGCGAATTCGTTGCCCCCCCACTCGACCTGGAAGTGTCTATGGCGAACATCGCCACCCTACAGAGCAAATCAAGGACATCAAAAAGGCTTCCACATGGAAGAAATTAGTCGGTGAGGAAAAAGAGAAGGAAAAAGCACCAGACACTCCTGTTGTCCCTGGTGGTCTCCCTCCATCACCTACTCCTTCAGAGGACGATGTTGAGCGGATCACCAGTGAAGGGGGAGAACCTCTCATCAATTTTCTCTGTTCTTGCGCAATCCCTTTCACACAGTCATCCAATACTCCCAACTATCGGGAATGGTCCCTTCGGGACATAAATAAATTACCTGCGGCAGAACAATCTGCATGGTGGAAGGCCTGTAATACTGAGCTTAAAATGCTTAAGCAACGAAAGGTATGGGAAATAGTCGATCACCCTGGTAATCATAAGGTTATCAAAAATTGATGGGTCTTTGATGTCAAGTCTGATGGCCAGAAACGCACACGATTAGTAGCAAAAGGTTTCTCTCAGGTCGAAGGATTAGATTATGATGAGATATTCTCACCTGTAGTGCGATTTGAAATGGTGCGAGGTATGTTTGCCCTAGCCGCCATTAATGGTTGGCATCTCTCAGGACTAGATGTCCGATCTGCCTATTTATATGGCATTCTGGAAGAAGAACTCTACATGGAGTTTCCAGAAGGGTATGCCCCCTCTAATCTAAAAGGCAAAGTACTCAAACTCCTACACGCCATATACGGTCTCAAACAAGCCAGTATTACATGGTGGCGTGCGCTTGACACTTCCATGAAGGAATTAGGATTTGAAAGGCTCAGAACCGATGCCGGTCTGTTTGTGTATAAGCAAGGAAATGACATAGTACTCGCCATAATATATGTCGACGATGCAATCTTTTGCAGTCCCTCAAAGAGCTTGGTCGAAAGACTTAAAAAGCCGCTTTTATGAAAAAGTGGGGGTGTTGTGACCTCGGGGAACCAGCTGAATTCCTCTGAATGAACATCCATCGAGAAGGTCACCACATAATAATAGACCAGCGGAATTACCTCGACAAAGTGTTGGAACGCTGCGGAATGATCAACGCAAAGCCAGTACGCACACATTTACTGCAGGGTTATTACCCAGTGAAGAATGATGGTCCAGTGAACCCAGAGCTTCATACTTGGTTCCAAACTGTTATCGGATCATTATTATATCTCATGATTGGCACGCGGCCTGATATCTCATACACTGTGACACAACTCGCCCGTCAATCAGCCAACCCATCCCAGGAGCATCTTGAGAAAGCTCTGTATATTTGCCGCTACTTAGTTGGCACTAGTGATTACTCGCTAGTATACATACAATGGTGACTCTGGCAAAGGCATCATTGCCTATACTGACTCTGACTGGGGTCAAGACAAAATTACCAGTCACTCGCAAACAGGTTATTACCTGAAATTAGCGAATGGTGTGTTTTTGTGGAACTCACACTTACAAAAAACTACTGCTCTGTCTTCTACTGAAGCAGAATATATGGCTTTGAGTGATTGTTCTCGCCAAGTCGTATGGATTAAACAGATGTTTGAGGAAATCGGGTATAATCTCAAACCCATTCCCATCTGTGGTGACAACCAAGGATCACTGTTTATAGCTGAAAATCCAGTCACCCAAAAACGATCTAAACACATTATGATTAAATATCATTTTGTACGTGACGCTGTCATGACCTTTAAACAGGTCAGTCTATTTTATATCCCCGGGAATGACAACCCTGCGGATATGTTCACCAAGAACCTCGGATATGTCAAATTCGAGAAATTCAGATCACAGCTTGGTTTGGAATTTCGTAATCTCGCCTTTCCTATTGATTGAGCGATTGAATATTTACCATATGTCTAGATTTACTACGGTATATCAGACAAGGGAGAGTGTTGAACGTTGTAATACTCTATATGTATAATAGTTCACACGCTCATTGTATTTAGATACAAACTCAGCTGTGCTGAGTTACAATCAATCTTGATCTCAAACCAGCACCCATTCCATCTAACCAGGAACACTAGGTATGTCATCCTGTGTATGGCTCTGCCATTACATGCATTGCTTCAACAATATACTGCCTTGTTACCCTTCCGCACGGTGTGATGACTGTAATAAGTCCTCAAGCAAAGGCAAAGAGCGTGAACATGACCATCATGGTCCACCTCCAGACACCTGGCTACTCGATTCAGGAGCTTTGGCTCATTTCACTTTCAATCTACAGGACTTTATCGAATACGCTGAGTACAAACAGCCACAATTCTTGCAAACTGCGAATAGAAAGGCATCAATATTAGGTGAAGGCACTGTTATTGTTGAGTTTGAAGGTCATCCTGTGCGTTTATTGCCAGTGGTGTATATGCCTCAATGCAACCTCACGCTCATATCCATGGGCACTCTGCTCAAGGATCATTGCATCACCATTGCGGCTTTTCCGGGTCGCATTGATTTTATTGATAAATGTGCCAAAAGGACTATTTTATCCTTCCACTCTCATGGCGCCGATACCATGTTTTGGATCCGTGCGCCCTCTATCAATCCATATGCCAAAACAGTTATGGCCTCTATGGACTATGATCTCCTTTATTGCCACATGGGACATCCTTCTAAAGATGTACTCAAAGCTGCGCAAAAGCACCTGAAGGAATTTCCGGACATTGAAATACCCAAAAATGATAAGATTTGTCCTGGATGCCAATTAGGCAAACAACCCAATAGGACGTTTCCTCATTCTGAGCGAAGGGCAACCGTGCCATTTGAGTTGATTCATTCCGACCTTAAGTCATTTGAGGTCAAGTCCTATCACAAATATAAATATGCCATTGTTTTTTATGACGATTATACCTCCATGGCATGGGTTACATGTTTGCGTTTCAAGGATCAGGCTTTAAAAGCCGTTAAACAATTCTTTTCATACATCCGCACTCAATATAGCACCAATATCAAAGGATTTAAATCTGATACTGGAGGAGAATTTACCTCCAAGGCATTTGTTGATTATCTGCGGGATAACGGTATTCACATTTATCAGTCCGCCCCATACATGCACCAACAAAACGGTTGTGCTGAGCGATTAATTCACACATTAATGGATAAGGCACAATCTGTTACGATTCTCTATTCCTTTTCTTTCTTTTCTCCACTTGCTACGTTTACTCAGTCTCCTTGTACTACCAGCGCCCGGTGTACGCATCCTTCGTGCACTTGCTCGCCCATTGGACTTCTTTCCATTTCTCCACCTTCAGCTTCCACCTCTTCCATACCGAAGGTGCCTTCCTATTGTCTCACGCCTCTGATAGTTATCCCACGATGGCCGGACACGTGCTTCGCATGCTCCATACACGTGTCCCTGCTTCTTTCCTTATCTCTGATCCTATTTGATACGATACACAGGATACGTGCTTCTCCCGGCTCCATACGCGTTATCCCACGGTTTATCCCAATCCCGTGTTATCCCACACCTGGCCCGTGTGCATATCCCGGGGTATATAAACCCTCCTTTTACGATACGATTCCCTAGCTTAGACCTCCTTCGAGATACCTTGAGTACCCGCTCTTGTACCTCGCCTCTGCTAGGCAATCTACGCCTTTCCCTTCTAAGTCTCCGGACTACTTCTAAGTGTCCGCTCTTCGTTATTCCTTCTAAAGGAACTCTTGTCGGCCTACGGGTATCTACCCCAGTCGAACCCTTCGTCCTCGGCCTACGAGCTCCCCGCTCCAGTTGAACCCTTGTCCACCCGCACGGAGGAATCCCCTCGCGTGTACTACTGCATCGTCGCCTCACCAGCGACTCCTTCGTCCTGCACTTAGGAATCCCCTAGAGTGCTCCTTCGTTGGCTTGTAGGAAACCCCCAAGCCTCACTGCGTCGTCGCCCTCCCAGCGACTCTCTTGTCCCGTACTCAGGAAACCCCTGGAGTACACCCTCTTCGTGTGCCTGTAGGAAACCCCCAGGCCAACTGCGCCATCGCCCCTCAGCGACTTCTTAGTCAGCGAAGGCCCCATTACATCAGTCTCCTGGCCGTTGTAACACAATCAATGCATCTTCACACTTGTTTACCTGAATCCTACTGGGAGTTTGCGATTTTACACGCAGCTCATGTATATAATATCACGCCTATGAATAGACTTCGATGGTGTACTCCCCATGAACTACTCAAGGGGGAGAAACCTTCAGTCTCACACCTTAGGGTCTTCGGATGTGGTGCCTATGTGCATCTTCCTGATGAGACACGAAAGGGTAAGCTATAATGAACTATTGCGAACGACAGACAACCACAAGGCTCAACAAGCTCGCAGGCTACACAAGTCCTGGCGAGGTGAAAACTAATGAGATGTGGGAGAAGTGAGGAGGAAGAGTGATAGCCCTCTCCAGTTGATGCAGGCCTATAATGAGGAACAAGTCCCCAAGACAATGACCAGTAGAGCAAACAACAAGTGGATTAGACTGGGGATTCCAGTCGTAAGTGTCTACCTTATATACGTTACAGGCGCGCGCACAGACCATGCTATGCGTGGGAGGAACTACCTTAAATAGACTAATATGAGAAGTCAGGCACAGGAAAAGAAGAAGTGGAGATTAAAGGGGCTGTGTGAGAAGAGCGGAAATTAAAAGGGCGTGGGTACCATGAGGTATGACATCATTAGTTCTAGACCTAGTCATGTGCTGGT
>QFEM01006561.1:0-13748 GCA_003316205.1 Boletus bicolor
GGATCCTCGCTTCCCAAGATGAAGAAGCGCGGGATACTCAGCATGCAAAGGACAAGCATTATAGCCTCGCCCCTACTCTCAATGGTGTACGCCCCGTCACGATGGTGATCGGAGGGTGGATGTTTGATGTTGTCGCCGAGCTGACGAAGACGGCAAATGGCAGCGTCCAAAACGAAGTTCCTCCACTCCCAGCTACCTCCCCTGCTCTCCTGAATCACGCGACTAAGTTCGGAGGCGGGGCTTCTGGGAGACGCAGGAGACCTTCGAGTATGTCAATCGTGGTTCCTTCACCCACCGTCCCACCAAGCGTCTACGATGGCCGTCGGTCAAGTCTACAACTTACCCACACCACGCCTTCTTTCACTTCTCCTTTCGCTTCGGCTATTCCACCCCAACTGATGGTTGAAGACGACGAAGAGTTTGAGAGCGAGAAAATCAACCTGAAACGGAGCGCGGAACAGGCTGCTGGAAGACGCGAGAAGCGTGCAAGGAGGGCACCTAACGCCGTTCATGTTGCCTCGGTTTCTCAAACATCCCAGTTAAACTCGACACCCTCGGCCACCGAACCCCTTCCCACTCCCGGTCTGATCGCGACGTTGCGTCTTATATACCCAACGATACCCGCTAAACACCTTCTTTTCCTCGGTCTCATCACGTCCTTATTAAGCGGTGCTATGACGCCCATATTCTCCTTCCTGTTGTCTCGTCTGATGTTTGAGGTCTCCGCGAATCCTGGCGCTGCCGCTATCAACTCCTATGGTGCTCTCGTCCTTGGTATCGCAGCTGCTGACGGTCTAGTCATGGGTTTGAAATATTTTTTCATGGAAACGTCTGCTATCCACTGGGTCACCCGTATGCGCGACACCGCCTACTCCCGCGTGCTCTCCCAGGATAAGGCATGGTTTGACTCTCCCGCACATTCCCCCGCCGCACTTGCACAAGTCCTCGTCAAAGATGCTGATGACGCCCGGATGCTCGTGGCTGTCGTTATGGGCCAATTCGTGGTCGTTGTAGCCATGATGGGTGTAGGACTCGTTTGGGCTATGGTGTGGGGTTGGCAACTGACCCTCGTAGGGATTGCTATCGGCCCTGTCTTCATTGGCGTCATGGCCCTTCAGGCGGGGTTGGTCGCAAAATACGAGGTCAGAAACAAGCGAGCTCGCGAGGAGGTTGCGAGAGTCTACTACGAGGTATGTCCACGATGTGGTTTCTCAAAGTTGGTTGTTCGTGCGACTCATTTCTTTCATTGCCAACAGACGATTCTCAATGTTCGTAGTATCCGTGCCATGTCCCTGGAGCCGGTTCTGCAATCCCAGTTCGACAAAGCTATTTCCGTCTGTCTTGCCACCGGTGTTCGCGGCGCGTTCGTCGAAGGATGCTCGTATGGTGTTGCTTCCGCTCTCATCTACTTCGCAGAAGCGCTCTTGTTCTACGTCGGCGCGGTCCTCGTCGCCAATGGCACCTACACGTACCTCCGGATGGTCCAAGCGCTCAACCTCGTCGTCTTCACGGTCACGATTGGCAGTCAGCTCATGTCGTTCACTCAAAGGATTGCCAAGAGCGTTCAAGCGACCGTCGATCTCTTCCGATTCGTGACGCTTCCCATCGACGGGACGAACGAAGCCCAGGGCATACTCCGCCCACCGATCGCCGGCGACCTCGTATTGCAGAACGTGACCTTTGCGTACCCGGCCAAGCCAGACACGATCGTGCTGAAGAACCTCTCGATGAAGATCGCAGAGGGTGAGTGCGTCGCGCTTGTAGGCGCCTCTGGATGTGGCAAATCGACGGTGGCAGCTCTGTTGCAAAGGCTGTACGAACCCACCTCGGGAATGATCTCTGTCGGCGCACATGAGCTCCGATGCACGGACGTACACCACCTGCGCAACCACGTCGCGGTTGTGAACCAAACCCCCAACCTCTTCGACGGCACCATTCGGGAGAACATCGCCTATGGACACCTTGGGGAACTCACAGACGACGACGTCGTGCGCGCTGCACGTGCTGCGAACGTACACGACTTCGTGATGTCGCTCCCGCAGGGGTACGGCACCCTCGTAGGCGAAAACGCCGCGCTTATCTCGGGCGGCCAGGCGCAACGTCTCCAAATCGCCCGCGCGCTCGCGCGTCCATCAAAGATCCTCATTCTAGATGAATGTACATCGGCCCTCGACGGTGCGAACCAGGCGGCGGTGATCGAGACGATTCGGGGAGCCAAGGTCGGGCGGACGACGGTGATGGTGACACACAAGGTGGAGGTGATGCGGATGTGTGACCGGGTGGTGGTCATCGAGGATGGGAGGGTGGCGGAGGAGGGGCGGTATGAGGAGCTCGTGGAGCGCAAAGGGCTGTTTGCCAAGCTCGCGAGTGGGGGCGAGTGGCTCGGCGATTGAACGTCTGCGAACAAAAGGTGTTCCTTTTTTTCTTCTTCATTGCATTGACATTTTCACTCTCCTTTTTCTTCTTTCTTTTGAATCTGGATTCAATTCTCCCCAACGGAACGCGCACGCATCATGATTCTCTGTTCATTTCTTGGATAAAATAATACGCAGATGCCAAAAGATGGGCTCTCGTACGGGTATTTTCGACCATTCACCATACTTCTTTTTCATACCACTTGTTTTCCTCCTCGTTTACCATCCCTTACTTATCTCCATATCCATCTCGACGAATCAAACCGCACGACTACGCAACTTTCTGTAGTACTACTCACGCTCATTATTTCATTTAGATGTACAATAAGCATGTAAATCGTCATTGAGTTGGAAAATCACAATGTTGTTCACCTTTTTTTTCTTGTTCGATTTGTGTGCGTGATTCAGACTGGGTCTGAATGTGTCGGTTTCAAGTTGTCGCGTCTTCAGAGGGTATCTTGATCGAGTGGGTTGTTTGCAGGAGCATGCTACCCCATGGGGTCTCTGAGCCTACGACGTTGTGGTTATAACCTTTACACTATTGTACGAGCTGTGCGACGTAGGGACGAACTACTCCCCTACTTGTCGCGGGATACCCAGAAGTGGAAGGGAGTCTCCAGCAATACCGACGTCACACGTGAATGGACCAGGAAGACCAACGCGCGTCAGTATTCAAGCTATGTTGTAGATCATGGGAGGAAAATCGAGCGAGAACGCGATCTGTTGACCACGAGTACTAAAAGGAATGACGAACAAAGGCCCAAGCGACGGTCTCGAGCAGAACAAACGTCCATGTGGATCGGTGCGTTAAAGGAAGGACAAGCAGCCCTGTCGAGTTACCTTGTTAAAGCGATCTATGGGAGTGCTTTGATGTGGACAGACAATATGGGGATCCGGTCCACCTGAGCCACTCCGGGAAACGAGGGTATAAAGGGATGCCCTTTCTGCCCGCAGTTGAACTACAAACTTGACCTCACCTGTACTGTCGTCCTGTCTTGCTTCCAGTGAACTCGACCCTAGTACGCCTTCCATACGCCACGGCTGTATCCCAACGAGGACATTATCCATCAGACGCGCGAACACAGTATATATACCGCACCTCTATCACTCTCTTCGCACGAGTTCACAATGCATTCCCCTGCCACTACCGATGCCACTACACCTGTCACTACCCCCGCCAAACCGCGCTGTCAAGACGAGCAGAGTGACATACCTGGCCACCTCCCCACGGAACTGGTACGTAGATATTTAGTTTCGAAATGGCCCGAGGGTGACGAGAGACATGCACAGCGTGTGTCGACTCACGATTTCCACTTGGACACGCACTTCAACCCCGTGTGGATGTCAGGGCCACACATCTTTTCGTTTGTCAAGGACGGCACCGTCGTTCGTCCCGAGAGGTACTCACTGGAACCTTACCCGGGCTATTACGCATATGGCCCTCGGCGCCCCGAGTCCGTCAACGCCTCGTACTTCCAGGGTTTCTCTCCGCAAGATGAGAAACAATGGAAAAACGTGGCGATCACGGAGCAGGACGACGCCGAGATCGCGGCGATCGAGGAGAGAGAGGGGGAGAACGCGGGTGGTGAGCAGCGACGAGGCCCGTATGGGCAAGCGCGGTACTCGATGCCCGACGATGACGAGCCTGAGCTCGTATACACCTGGCCGCCCATGCCCCATGGGCAGTAACGGCAGGCGTGAAATGGAGTACCTTGGGTAATAGATAGTATGATTCTTTTGTATTTTACTTACCTCCCATTCTGTATCCTCTCCTTAGTCCTGTAGATTCCAAGTGTCTCCGATGAGAGAAAGGTTCAGACATGAGAGCAATGTCCAATCCGTGGGAAGACATCAGATAAGAGCTCTTTAGTTTCTCGGTCCGACGAGGCAAAACAGACTCCAACAAGCCAATATTGGTAATCCAAGGCAGCGATGAGCATACGCCGATGACTCAGTTGCCGTACTCGAGCTCTCGATCTCAAAGGAAAGTGAGGGACGTTTGACAAGGAGGTTCTGAATCTAGACCTTGGACAAATGATCCTTGTCGTAACCGCGAGCGCTGGAGACGCCGATTGAGAGGCTATAATACGTTCAACGTGGCAATGCGATTAATCCCGGAGGTTAGTGACTTGCCACGTAGCTGTTACCGCAAGTACTAAGCGTCAAAGGCAAGTCGATTACCTCGATGCAACAATCAAAGTAGCTCAGTATAGTTCTTATGCCACACAGACTTTGACCTTCCTATGGCGTAATGGGTGCGATGTCAAGATTCAGAAGACATAGGTCGTTGGTCCTCGGGTGACAACTGCTACAGACGGCACTTGCCAGCATAATGCTCTACTACCCGTGCCGTATCCGCACCGTATCTCTTTGTAACCCTCTAGTTCGTCGTTCTGCCGTGCATCCGTGACCTCCCCCGCAGTCCTGCAAGGCATCATGTCTGATGACGACAACCCGATCACAGCGTCAATCCCGCAAACTCCACTCCCTTCAACCTTCAATGTACTATATAGAATAGCATACGACATCGGCATTTGTCATGCATTGTAACTGGAACCTGTCTGGACTCCATGAGTCGACGGGCCTGTGATGAAACGGTACCATGATAGCGAGCGGCGCGGACACCTTATCACCACTGCATTTGCCGAGGTCGAATCGACCATGCGTGTCCTTTTGTGCATACGGTAAAGGCACGATGACTGCCGCCCTTCATCTTACCGAATCTAGCATCAGGAGGTATGAGTCATCGCCTCGTAGCTCCTAGGTCACGAATCCGTAAACAACAGGCTCTCACTCGCCGCTCGACGCCAAGGGTCGCGACAACGATACAATGTCTTCGTCTTTGCAGTCCGTCGTGTCAACTATCCAGCTGAATGACTATGCATCCGGTATGATCATCGACACTCCTGGTGGACTGTTCTTATCGAGTTTATAGTCGCAATCACTACTGCTATCTGTTACGATTTCAGTGAGTATACATTCTTTGCGGGCTATTCGTCACTAGAGCAACTTTCACGTCATCAGTTCTAACCATTGAAAATGAGGCGCGCAATTGTATTCTGCTCCACACAAACATCCTATCTGACAGGGTGTCTAGCAAGAGCACATCTGGGTCTGTCATCACTATTTCACACTCGGGGGTCATCTCTGACGACACCACAGAACAGACCATGGACGCCAGTATCTACGTTGTTTGTTCTTGTATGTGTACACCTGAGACGACTTCGGTAGTGTGCTCAAATCAATTGTTGTTACAGGTCCGCTATCTTGGCTGCCTCTTTGCCGTGTAGGTTATCAACTGCTGTACTGCAAGTCGAGCGTTAACCCCAGATTTATTCATCAGCTCCGCTGCACTTCGTAGGTTGTAGCCTTATAATTTCAGTCGATCGAGCTAAACAAGCAAAGTTGGGAGTACCCTTGTACCCGGTTCCGAAAGAGTAAGTTTTTCATGCAACCTACGATCATAAACATACAACCAGGCTACTAATCGAATGGAACAGACGTATGTAGCCTTCCTTCTTAGTTTGGAATCCTGGATCACTGATATCACTCGGATAGCTGTAAGCATATTCTCCTAGCCTAGCTTGCACCCGTGCTTTACACAGACCTTCAGGCAACGTGCTCCATCTTCTAGCCATTTGGACCCACCTCGTTTTCCTCGGTTCCGCTGATTGTAAGCTGCCGTTTGTGCCTTCGGAAGCGAAACTGGAACGATGATTCCAGTGGTGATGATTCTCCGCGTGTACGCTATATATGGTCGGTCACAGATAATCCTGGGCGTTCTTCTGGTGATCTACGTCGCGGAGATTATCATCATCATTATTGCTGCGGTTATATATAGCCGTCCCGGTGCTATTTCAGGTATATACGTTGTAGTTGTCTTCGAACGGGTCATGGCATGAACCTCGAACGGATGTACTGATACCATTTCTCATTTGCAGTGACAACCATTCAAGGCTTCGACTTCTCATTTTGCTCCATCGGGTACAACATTCAATCTGATTGGAGAAAATATGCAACCGTCCCACAATTCGTTCTAGGGGCATTGCTATGCAGCTTGGTGGTTTTCCGGTTTGCGTGGCAATCCTATCGTATGTACCGTGCCACTAAGCAATGGCAACCCAACCACTACACGAGCCTGTTCGTCAGGGAAGGTGTCATGTACTTCTTTGTGTGAGTCTTTGTCTTTGTGTTCTCTCTTCTCTCTGGCTTTATTTCTTTCACTTTCCCGGTGTTTTTGGTCTTGAACATGAAAACCGGACTGACTTGATTAGCACGATTTGCAACAGTAACCTATTTTACACCACTGTCGGCATCGTGAATGCCGCGGGTACGAGCCTACGAGTATCGCGGGGTATAATTCTGTCCGCTATGTCTTACATTTTCCTGTGCACTCTATCCCCTCGATTTATCATGAACATCCGGGAGCTATATGGGCGCGATAGCTGGGGCCTTGACACAGGTTTCGGTGTATCTTCGTTATCAGGTTGCACCGTGAGTGGGACGACGGGCACTGGAAGTGACATCGTATTTTCAGAAATTGGATCGGTAGAGGAGTCAGAAGAAAACAAGAATATACGATCGGAGGCGCGTTGAATGCGATCCAATGATAGTGGGGCTGGACGGGATTCAGGTGATCTTGAGGTATTCTCTCCCTGTGGTTGCGACATCCACTCATGCGTCACTAGATTGGCATTCAAAGTGTCGATTCCTCTGTTGTAAGAACACAGCATTAAATGATACGGAGATATGATATGTGTGTTTCTGACTCGGTGACGCGACCTCAACCAAGGGTGGTCCATGTCGCAGATGTAAAAACATGAAGATCGCATTCAACATGAGTGCCTCTAGGAAGGTTTGGTTGACGGTGTCTTCTAAGCTGGGCACCCGCGGGCTGCACATTGCACGAACCGGCTGTCAATTGGTTATAGAATTTGAATCCATTTTTCCATTCTGGTCCCAAGGCGATTCACAACTCCGATGGCTTAGCAAGCAAACGCGGTGACTTCCTACAGGAGAGCTAGGAGGATTAACAAGTGATCGAAGGACGTGCCGCGTGCGTTCCCCTTCAACTCGTTTCAGCACCCGATAGTTACCAGCAGCGTAGACATAGTATTTCACAGCAGAGCCATAATCCTCAAGAGCCTGTCGTCGCGCGTTATCTCGACGGCATATCAATCAATTCCAATGATCACGTCATAGCACTCGGGTATGGTGATTCGATAGCAAGAATATCCCCATTTATCAGCGGTTCATGGTCACAAGATGTGAACTCGACAAACTCGGTAAGCAAGCTTGCGTCGCTCGTTTTAATGAGTCGAATTTGGGTCAATATCCCCCGCGCGTACTACCCGTTACGTAGGTCAACGGGTAAGCCGAACTTAATGTCAAGCCGAGCAAAAGCCGGCCCTCTTTAAGTATACCCTCCGATTTCTCGAGCCGTTGCTTTCTTTGACGTGCAATTACCGATAGCCCATTTGCCGTCCGCCCCGTTCCCACAGTTCCTTACAGACTTCGTGATCATGTCGACAAGCCTACAGACCGACCTGGCGAGCCTCCAGTTGAATGACTATGTATCTCGTATGTCCAATTACGACGAGTGGTTGACCAATCTCACGAACTTTGCTAGTTGTGATGGTGACTGCCGTCGTGCACGACTATGGTGCGTCACGAATTCATGCCCACTGATACCAGAGTAACATCGACGCCATCAGTCCTCACCTTTCCAAATGAGGTATTTATGTTGTATTTTTACTGGTATTCCATCTCAACACTACTCGGCCGGCATTCCGGACTAGATAAGCTATATCTGGGTAAGCAAGTATCTGAAGACGAGTGATGTAGCATTGACAATATCACAGAAGAGACCATGGACCTGGGTCTCTACCATCTTCTTCCTTGTATGTATCTAGCCTTCTGGGCCATACTTGTGGTTCATTTCCTAATCTAGGTCCGTTATGGTGGCCTGGTTTCACTCATGTATGTCAACCATTCCAGTAATGTCTATTTGGTGTTAACTTTGATCTTTAATCAAGCTGTTCTTCAATCAGTAAGCCCAGTGCTTGAGATTGTGGTTGCCCAAGGCTGAATGACTATACAAAACTTTCAGTGGGGACCACTTTCATACCTGGTCCATTGGGGGTGAAGTTTTTCCTTGATTAAATTTTGTCAGTTCTGAATAGAATGGATGTCATCTATACTTCAGATGTATGTATTCCATTTTCTGTCTTTGATGCTATGACTGATATCAGTTGAACAGATGTAAGTGTTTCCAGAAACTCCTTGGCATGGCCATGTCTTGACTATGCTTCCAAGGTAACATGCTGTATTATCTATCACTCTGGACTTTTTCCATTTTCAACAATGCTGCTGACTGTGAGTTATGGTCATACTTGTTGGAGTGTGATTCATAGCATTCATTACAGTGATAATGATCTTTCGAGTCTATGCATTGTATGGCCAATCAAGGATAATCCTTGGCATTCTCCTGTTGATATACATCCCAGAGGTTGTTGTCAGCATCATAAGTTCTGTTATATACAGCATACCCAAGAATGCATTAGGTATGTTCATTAGTTTTATTTGATCCAAGTGCCATGGACAGATCTGAATACCTTTCTGTTTTTGTGCCTGTTCCACAGTGTTTATCTCTCCAGCACCCAATCCATCAGTCTGCATATTGGAATATCCTTCATGGAATTGGGGGAGATATTCTGCTATTCCTGTGGTTGTTCTACAGGGTGTGATGTGTATACTAGCCATCTTTCAATCCCTCAGACAGTCACTTCAGCTTTATAAAGTGACAAGAAGATGGCAGCTCAACCAATACATCAAACTCCTTGTCAAGCAAGGCATCCTTTACTTTTTCATGTATGTCACCAGTAATTTATCATCCTTCCCATCCCACATAGACTAAACTTGTGGATATTGAACTGGCTAGGAATTTTTTTCATGCAGCATTCATTCAGGGCCTCTTCAGCATAAGTATTTCACAGACAGTCAGCCTAGTTCTGACTCCTGCTGCAAATGTTTTGCTCTACACTCTGAATCCCAGGTTCATATTGAGCATTAGAGAGCTGCATGCTCAAAGTGTCCATGGCCAAGATGTTGACACTGGCTTTGGCATGTTATCAGGCCATGGCCATGGTTCAGGCACTTTGATAAACACTGGAAGTGCACTTCATTTTGCAGTTCCCTGGCTGGATAGGGGGTCAGATGAGGCTGAAGAAATCCCTATGGAGCAGCAGGGAACAAAGAGACATGTTGATGGGAATGAATATTGAGTGAGTTTTAGCAAATTGAATGTGGTCAAAACTTACTCTGCGACAGATCTGGGTCACTCGTCTGCATATACAATGTATCCCATACTGTACTACGTCTGTGAAATAAATGTCGCGACCACTTACTGGCGAAGATGTGAGGTGAACTTCACGACCCCGAACGACTGAGGCACCCCATGCTCCGCAATTCTTATTCAAGGTCGAGCTGAAAGGGTAGTGATCCAATTGCATCTCCAACCTGCATTTCGAGGTCGCGCGATTGCCCAATTTGAAGAACTGTCAACGGTATATCTGGGTTCTAAATATTCATGCAAATGCCAACTGACCACTTACTGTTTTGATGTTCAAACAGATGAGCAAGGGAGAGAAGAACAGCCTGCGACGATTAAGTTTGGACGACCAAATTGATCGCCGCCTCCAAGCGCATCATGTCTGCTCAACTCTCACCCGGTGACATTTTCGTTTGTGCATTCCGTTGAATGAGTTCTGGTTGTCGCATCGATATAGGCATACGCCCCTCTGAGTGTGTTTCGACGTGTGTTACGCTAATCATGTGAATTCGACTTGGATTTGATAGCGCTTTCCTATAGACCTAGTAGTGACCCTTCGGAAGCGAAACTAGAATAGTAACTCCGGTGGCAAGGATTCTCCGCATATAGTTAGTCACAGGTAACCCTGGGGATTTCCTCTGGTGATCTACACTGCAGAGATCATCATCATTGCTGCGGCTATGTTTAGTTATTCAGCTGCTATGTCAAGCATGTACCTTCGCACGTGCCATGCCACGAAGCACGTTTCACTGACGGGCTGTCGTAGGCAGTCATAGCTACAGCATGCATCGCCAACTGTCCCTCCACGGGCTTGATAAACCCAATTCCAGGGTCGACGGGGACAAACCATGGACGGACCCCCCTGGGCCTCGTACAATTGCGTGCACCTCGGTCCGAGTCCTGTTTGGATGGCAGAGATTCTCATGTCCTGCATTAGCATCAGAACACCCGATCACCTCGCCACACCTCATATTCTCGCGAGGTGTTCTGCGGGAGGGGTGATGAGAGTGAGGTACGCCAGTGCGGCCTTGTGCATGAAACTGGTATCGACGACCGACACCTGGGAACCCTTGGACAGATTGCTGAACGAGGATGTTGGCACTTTTGAGGAGACGCGTCGTGATCCTGATGCTTGGCGAATCTGTCGCCGAGATTCGAAGCCAGCGCAAGGGCAACAGAGTGTAACGACGAGGATGAGGCACTGTTTACCGCCCCCTATCTTAGGATGTATTGGCACGAGTAGAGATGGTAAATGGCCTTGGAACTATGGTCACAAAAAGGGGAGCTCGTTGATGGGGATGGTATTCCTTGAACGAGTAGCTGCATCAGTGCACTCGTCGGTGAGTCCTTAGTCTCCTCGAACCAGACCTAACCTTCGAGATCAGAGGACAGTTGTGCTGATGATACCGTGAACGGCGAGCCCCCGCCCACGAAGGACGATAGCTCAGGTCTTGAGCGCTCACACTTAGTACGAGGATCTGTAAGAAACATTGAGGCGGGAAGACCTGACCTGGCACACCTTTGTCCCGTCATGCTTCAGGAAGATTGCAACAACTCGAATTAATTAGACTCTGTCCTACAATCCTGGCATTGACGGGCGCATACGTCTGCACAAGTGACCGTGGAGTGAATATCCTAATGAGCTCAATCATAGACGGGATTATCAGGACTACTAGCAGTCCTGTGAGGCGACACGAGCTGGTCCACATACGTACGATTCAGCATGGTATCTACATGTATTAGATTGAATCACCTGGGTCAATGTCAGTATCCGAGCGACAACACATCCACGCGGGAAACGCGACCGAGAGGATAGCCTTGCCTGACCCTCGCTGATGCTGATTGACAGTGAGTGTAACGACATAATTTTCAGGGGTGTGTGCGTACGGTCAAATGGACGACTCCAGCTGAGGGTTGAGGTGCATCATTCGCTTGTTGCGCCTAATAGGGTATGAGCCATCGTGGCATGGTACGTAATAACCAGATGATGACGCACCCGACCTGCTTCCGTTGGATCTGCAGAGCCTTGCCCGCTATGAGAAGCATCATTGTTCGGCTGGCTGGGTTTAGCTGCCTTGGGACGGGATTTAGGCTGCAACGCTTAATGAGTCACTACACGCAAATCTGAGGAACAACGAACCTGTTTTTCTACAATGGGGATGGCTTTTGCCACCGCTCGCTGAGATAATACGTTAGACACCGCATCCGATCGTTTATCAAAGAAGAGCACTCACTCGTTTACGTCGACCTGCAGCCATCCACGAAGGACCTTCATTTGTGGCTTCCACTCTCGCTGGTGACTGGGAACACGATTGAGGATCGGGAGGCCGACGCGAGTGTGTGGAAAGTCGATCGGGCTTAAGGACTGGGGCTTTGTCGCTCTTTCTTAGCCTCGTTGGTAGCCACCTTTTGAGTATCGAAATACCATTAGATGACCTGGCAGTATCAGTATTCTGTTTTGGACGTGCTTCCGGAGGGGAGGCCACGGGTGGTGCATCTGACGAGTGTGGTACGGCATGGGACGCGCCAAGTGCCGGTGCCCCGTCCTCGCGGGGATAGGCGGAGGACGCCGGGGACGGTGGCTGCGGCAGTATTAACATGGAGGGCAGAGGTGAATGTAGTGATCACCAACCTCGTCGTAGTCGAACTGGGGAGCGGATGTGCTCGACGGCACCTCAACCTATGATATTGTGAGAACGCGATTCGAGGGGGAAAAACGAAGAGATACCTCGAGGAGATCACGGCCGCCGTCTTCGCTACGACTCTCGTCCTCGAGTGGACTGGAATTACCAGTGTCTTGCTGTTGTAAGCACACGATGGAGTTAGCGTAACTCATTTAGTGACGGAGTGACAAAAATTTTACCTGGGTGGAGTCAGATTGATTGTTCTCATGGTCACCCGAGGTCGAAGGCCGTTCATCTGGTGCACCTTGCTCGCCAGTAGATACCTAGTGTAGCGTGTCAACGCAAGAACATACCAGCATTGCGAACAGATATATGCTTACATGGAAGGAATCAGGGAGAATGCCGCCGAGGTTATGGATGGTGATCATCCTGCCACGTCGTCCAGTCGCAAGATAGCGACTATCTGGGGAGAGAGTAATCGACCACGCTTCGCTGTCTTTGATGGCAGGGCCAATCTGTGCGAGTGTCGAGGTGTCCAGGAACGAGACGGAATGGTATGTGACGGCAGCAATGAATTTACCGTTGGCTGCTATAGCGATTGAGTGGGCTTGCTCATCATTGAGAATTGGCGATTCGGCGACCTGGGACCCCGTGAACATGTTGAAAGATTTGATTATCTTGTTCTCTGATACTGCAAAGATTTGCTGACTGTCGTTGGACCATGCAAGCGGAGTGATCGGCAGTGAGGAGGATGTGACAGTCTCGATTTTGATCAGCTCGTCCCCGTTGTGACTGTCAAAGATGCGGATTGAGCCACCGCGGCAGGTAGTGGCGATCCGCTCGCCATTCGGGGAGAACCTGATTCCCGTAACAGTGCGGTCGTGTTTGAGCGGGCCAACGAGTCTCTCTCCGCTTGTGAGACTCCAGATGCTCGCTTTGTCCCCAGTCCCGGTAGCGAACTTGGTCGAGTCAGGGGAGACGTCGACCGCATACACTTCATTTCTGCCCTCCACTTCGATGACCTTTTTTTGGATCTCTTCGTCCCACACACTTGCCCCCTCTTCAGTCCCACACACTACCCACTTGCCATCCCTTGACACAGAAGTGGCCTTCAAGGCCATCCCCGTTTGCTTCCCCACCTCTTGACCATCTTCAAGTCGCCATCGTCGGATCCCATCCTTATGCCCGCCCAAAAGATGCGTTCCGTTAGGGTGGAACACGACTCCATTCACCCAGCTAGAGTGACCAGTGTCAAGTACTATTGTTGGGTCTTAGTAACTTGTCAGCGCCGCACAATCACTTTGCGGAACTGTTACACACCGGTGTTTGTTGATGACATCCTCAGCACTGTTAGACAATCGTCGGTTTCAAAGCGTCAAG
>QFEM01006567.1:0-14471 GCA_003316205.1 Boletus bicolor
GCTTTTCTAGCCCAAAACAATAACATTCTGGAGCTATATGACAGCAGCGCCTCACAACACCTCTCTCTCCATGTCGTGAACAATTCCTAAACTTTGTTACTATCCCACCTAAGCCTATTAGAGGGGCTGACAACGGCACGTTTGATGCAATCAGACGAGGGAACTTACCTATCTCTCTTCCTAATGGAAGTACTTGGTTGTGAATCCTTTTAAAGGATGTCTTATATGCACCGAGTATGCAAGTCACGCTCATATCAATTAGTCGACTTGTGGAGGCAGGTTGTCAAGCAGTCTTTGATAAAGGGTTGTGTCAGATCTTTGACACGGAACACCGTCTTTTAGGTCAGGTTGAAGCCACGAACGGTCTATACAAAACACAAAGCAATTATTCGGTAACCGCAGTGACCACAAAAGGAGACCAACAGCTTACCATGGAGGATCTGCACACTCGCTTGTCCCATATCGGAGTGGGGACAATATGCGAGATGTTGTCTAAAGGAATGATCACCGGTGTGATGCTAGACCCAGACCATAGTGTCATGGGCCAGTGTACCTCTTGCGAGTATGGGAAAGCAACTTGAAAGCCTATCAGGAAAGTTTGTGACCCCAATTGAACAAAGAAGCTCGGCAACGAGATACATACCGACGTTTGGGGACCTTCACCTGTCCAAACTCCTGGAAAGTGGAGCTACTATTGCTCATTCACCGACATCACACTCGCTACACCCAAGTGAACCTCTTACCCATGAAATCAGACACATTTCAAGCTTACCTCGAGTTCGAGTCCTGGCTGAAAACCCAGCATGGGATGCAGGTGAAACGGCTTCGTTCTGACCGTGGGGGGGAGTATCTGTCTGATGAATTCACACGTCACTTAAAAACCAACAGGACAGAACGAAAACTCACCACTCATGACACACCAGAACATAACAGGGTTGCTGAACGCTTGAACCGCACCCTTGTGGAATGCGTGTGCACCGTCTTGCACGCAAGCAGATTACTGACAAACCTGTGGGGAGAGGCACTCCTGCATGTTGTATGGGTAAAGAATTGATTGGCTACTAGAGCGCTAGATGGAAAGACACCCTACGAGATGTTGTATGGGACAAAACCTGATCTGAGCAACTTGCCATCTTGGGGAGCAAAATGCTGGGTCCTTGATCGTTCGGGATCGAAGCTGGACAAATGAGCTAAAGAAGGTCATTGGGTTGGGTTCGATGCTGAGTCTACAGCGCATCAAGTCTACTTACCTAACCGACATATCGTGGTTGTTGAATGCAACATCACATTCCAACGAGATGACGTACTAGTCTCAGTGCATCTTTTCAACGATACTAGCAACAGCAGGGATCAGACCAAAACTGCCAAACCCGATAATGCACCGGCACTAGCACCCAACGATGCACCAGAACCCGCACCCAAATCCACACCTGACACTGCCAATCCATCAGACAAGACCACCCTGCGACGATCGACTCATGAGCGCACCGAATCATCTTACGTCAGAATGTTACAACGAGGGGAGGGTACTCACAACAGCAAACAAGGAAATCCTACTATACCCAAAGGTATCCAGGCCGTTGTGGTGGAAGGTGTTGAAGGTGGACATGCCTCATTAGCGTGGGAATTGGATGATGAAACTGCAGTGTTTGCACTTCTTGCTGGAAATACAGAAGCCAAGGGCCTAGAGCTGACGACAATAGAGGAAGCCAAAACACAGCCAGACTGGCCGAAGTGGGAAGAAGCAATCAATGCAGAATTGAGAAGCCTTGACAATGCACATACCTGGAACGTGGTTGAATGCCCTAAAGACACCAATGTCATGAGCTGCAAGTGGGTCTTCAAGATAAAGAAGAATGCTGCAGGCAAGATTGATAAATACAAAGCGCAACTAGTAGCTTGTGGCTTTACTCAACAATATGGCGTTGACTACCATGAAACCTACGCTCTGGTTGCACGGCTTGCGTCACTACACCTTATCCTTGCGATCGCAGCATGTCAAGACTGGGATATCAACATATTCGATTTCCATAGTGCGTTTCTTAATGGCAAGTTAGATGACGACGAAGTCATCTACATGGAACTCCCACCAGGCTTCGACAAACAAGGTCGAGACCTCATTGCACATCTTTGTGTCGCTATCTACGGTTCTAAGCAGGGCGCATTAAAATGGTACCAACGTCTTTACACTATGCTATGGCACCTAGGCTTCACTCAAATGGAAGCGGATTGGGGAGTGTTTGTTGCAATTGTCACTGAGCACATCCTCATCCTGGCCTCGCATGTGGATGATTGCACAATCACCAGGAGCTCATCTGACATCATTAAGGCCTTCAAAGAGGAAATCGGGACACATTTTTGGATTACCGATTTGGGGCCAATCAGCTGGCTGCTTGGGATGAAGGTGACAAGGGACCAGACAAATCATACCATCTCTTTATCTCAGGAACCATATATTAACGGTATCCTGGCCAAGTACAATTTTACAGAAGCCAAGCTGGTTTCTATCCCCCTCAACCCACACATTCAACTCTCTGACAAACAGTCTCCCAAGAGTACAAGTGAAATTGCATGCATGCGGAACATCTCTTATTGCCAAGCCATAGGCTCCCTAATCCATTTGGCTGCTGGTACTCGACTGGACATCGCATTTGCGACATCCTTCGTTGCTCAATTTAACAACAACCCTGGTTAGGACCATTGGGAAGCGGTAAAATGAATCTATAAGTATCTTGTTGGTACTAAGACGCTCTCGCTCACATTTGGGACACAAACAAAGGGCTTAGTCAGCTATGTTGATGCAGATGGTGCTATGCAGGAGCACTGACGGGCGATTACTGGCTTCGCTTTCCTCATTGACGGGGGAGCAATTCTTTGGGGATCGAAGAAACAAGAGTTCATCACGCTCTCTACAGCTAAATCCGAGTACGTCGCTGCTACGCACACCGCTAAAGAAGCTATCTGGCTTCAATGACTCATCGGTGAGATGTTCCAACCCCTCACATGCCCCATGACTCTTTATGGCAACAATCAATCAGCTATCGCATTAACGCACAATGGTAGTTATCACACACGCACGAAACATATTGACATTCATTATCATTTTGTTTGTTTCAGTGTCGAGAATGGCTCCATTTCTTTTCTTTATTGCCACTTGACAGACATGATTGCCAACACACTTACAAAAGCTTTACCTAGCATTAAGGCTAAACACTTTGCACATGAATTAGGCTTACACCCATCTGTTTCAGGAGGGAGTGTTGTATTATTCTTCGTAGACTACAGTCAAACGGACTTTTCCAGATTACTTAATCTCGGGTAGATAAACCTCATTTCAACGTGCCTCTACCTCAGTCACCGACTCCATCGTGTACTGAGGTAAGATCGGTCTATTCACACTTCATACTTCACACTTACATTCTGTAGTATACTTCTACAGGTGTGCAATATATTAGTCACTGACTCCATTGTGTACTGAGTATACTTCTACAACTACCGCGTCGTCGCCTCACCCGCGACTCCTTGTCCCATACTAAGGAATCCCCTTGAGTACATCCCCCTGTGCGCTTGTAGGAAAACCCCAAGTGCTAACTGCATTGTCGCTCCCTAAGTGACATCCTTGTCAGTGAAGGCCCCATTACGATAGCCCCCCAGCCATCATAACAGAATGAGTACATGCTGTGTGTGTGTGCCAGGTAACCTTGTTCTCCATCTTATAACAACCATATGCACCCACTTACAAATTCATTTGCACATCACCAGGATTGATGAGTCATCAAGTGGCAGTGAAGTTGCTCATTTGTTAGCACTACTGCCACAGCACTTTCTCTTACCACCTGCCACAACTGCCTGTGCTGGCAGTGCAACAACCCCCCATCTTCTTTAACCATTGTCCCCTTATCTCACCACCTAGGTTGTGTTTCATTCAGGCAAAGCAAACCTGTTTGCTTGTACCTCCTTCAATGCAGCATGCCCCATATACCCCATCAGTTCAAACAAGGTGAGCACCATCTACTTGCTTACTCCCTTTGCCCCACTGCTTGTCAAGCCAAACTGCAGCATGCCTGGATGGGACTTTTTCATCCCCTTTGCTGCCCTTGAATCCTCCCCCTCTGGCAATTACTGACAGCTTATTCATTTAGTCAGAACAAATGATGTGTGTGATGCAGCAGACCAACCTATGCCCTTCATCCCATCCCAAGCTGTTTGATGGCCGCCACAGCCCCTGCCATGCTACCATCAACATCCCTGCTTGGCTGACAGTATCGGGATGGACCATTGCCAAAAGTGTAACAACATATTTGGTCAGCCATTAGGGCTGGCTATTAGATGCCCTAGGAGTTAGGTTTGACTTTGTTTTTAGAGGTAGTCACTTGTGTTATATAATACAAATGTGTATGCCATGGCTCATTTAAGTGTGACATACCATCTTTGTCCTCTGCTGATATGCATTGTTTTGCCCTCAGGCTGAGCCAGGGTTTTGTTGATGTACTTATTGAGGTGTCACATGTGGCAGGTCTATTTCATGTCTACACCACAGTCACCACCAGTGGGTCATCCATGTGTTGTTAGCAGGTGTTTCATCCCCCTGATCATATTCTTCAACTATCACTGCTAGAGTTAGCATCATTTCTCATTTCTTTCATGTTGTTGCCAGAATGCAACTAGGTTTTGAAGCATGACAAAACCACAGCCTCAGGCTTGATTGGATCAACTCTTTTGAACTCAGAACTCTGACATCTTATACATTGAGTCGAGCAAAGTCATGCATTTTTTCCCACATTATTGCCACTGGCACTTGCAGAATGCAGGACTCAGATACCATTATGCCAGCACCATGCCTTTCTCTCTCTCTTCCAAGTTCAACCAACACAACTTCCATACCTAGTCTAAAGGACAATGTTGGTTTAGGTGTTGGCTTTACATAGGTCATTCACTTCAGTCCATTACAACAGCTCTATCTGATACATATATCAAGCATGTCAAACCCTATATCATTGCTGCACAGAAGCAAATGGTCAAGTGGCTCTGTCCTTTTGATCCAAGAGGTGTTGCTAGTACCCTTGAGCTTCACTTCACAGCACAATCACTTGGATTCTCCTTTCACTCTGGATTAACTCTTGAGAATGTTACAAAGGTTTGTCACTGATTGAACAAGTATAGCATGCTTTTTCATATATTGTAATAGGGAAAGGAGCATTTTATCTCTGCATTATCCACAATGCCTGATAGACTAGTTAGGAAAGCCTTCCAGGCTAAACAAGCAGAACGTGAATGTGGTGCGTGGCACCTTGTGTTGTTGTTAGCAGAGATTGAATGCACTGAATGGAGAAAAGACTATCTAATTGTAGTTAATAAAGATTGCATAGCCAGGCTTGCTGTTGACAATGCCTAGCTGAATGTCCTGAAATAGTTGATAAACAGGCAGTCTTTGGATGATGTTGAGGATGACAAAGCTTTCCATCATGCAGTATACGCTGATGAGCTGATTGTGCTCAGTATTGCCAATGGGCAAGTGGATCAAATGGAAGAAGCTCTATTACCATGTCAGCAGCCCACTGGTAATGACAACAACAACAATGAATATTGAAAAATCACTCTGGATCATAATGGTTCAGTGATGTTTCTGAGTTTGACAACTAGGGGGTGTGTTAAGACTGGGTCAACTCTGGTATAAACTTCAGAACTCCAGAGTTAGTTTGAGGAGATCAGGATGTTGGCTTCACCATATGTGGTGTACCCTTGTCAGAGTCCTTGTCCTGGATTTATGGAGAGGTCAGAGTAGGTTGGAGGAAGACTAAAGGTTGACAATAACCCAAAGTCAAGTCAGAGGTAGTCAAAGAAGTCATCAAGACTTTTGGACAAAGGATCAGAAAAAGAGGAGTGAGTCTAAGATGATATTTTGTTAAGACCAGATCAACTCTGATATGAACTCCAGAACTCCAGAGTTATGTACAAGGCAATGGGACTTTGGCTTTACCATATGTGGTGCACCCTTGTCCAAGTCTGGTGTCCCATATTTATGGAGGTGGTCAGAGGGTGAACGAGAGGTTACAAGTAACCTTAGTTTAACAGAGGTTGGGTCAGAGGTGAGTTGTCAAGACTCAGAGACAATCAGAGAGAGGTGAAGGTGAGTCTAATGCGATATTCAAACTGAGGTACATGCCCTATCAGTAAGTACTTATATACAGTGTACAAACAGGGACAGGGGAGTAAGTCTGAGGGTCCAAGTATTTTCGGGGGTACAAGTATTTTCAAGAGGACAAGTATTTTCTAGGGTGAATAACGAGACAGAGAAAACTAACCGAAGGGTCAACAGGTAACTACAATGGAGTCAGGGATAATGGGGAAGTCAGGGTATAGGGTAAAATAGAGGTACGAGATATTGGAAATGTACTTTACAGGATAGATGAAACGAAGGGGCAACTCCAGGGAACCAGAGTTGCGATATAGACAATATAGGTCTGGAGTTGGACTTGGGCAAATTATAGGATATGACAGTATCCCCCTCTTAGGCCTGAACCCCTGAAGGCCTATGTGAGTGATAATGTGGTGTTAAAAATTTATCAGAGTCCAAAGAATTGTGGGTTGGGGGTAAGACCATATATAAACCACCAAGTCCTACCGGTACCTATCTTTTCCAAACCACCACCATGTCCAACTTTGACGATATTGAAAACTGGTCTGATACCCAATTGGTGGAGAACAACAATGACAACAATGACTTGTGTGTGGTGAAGTTTGCTGAACAGAGGCAATGAGCGAAAGTGAAGAAGGAGGAGGAGGCAAGGAAGAAGGTGGAGGAGGAATGGAGGTAGATGGAGGAGAAGGCATGCAAGGAGGAGAGGCGCAAGGTGGCCAAGGCAGCAGCCAAGAAGAGGGTGAGTTGAAATGAACTTGGAGTTGATTGGGAGCTGATGGAGCCTAGGCCAAGGAGGTGCACGAGCAGCAGCACCATGCCGGACCGAGCAAGGGGAAGGTGCGGGAGGTCTCAGAAGTCAAGGCGTGCACTCGGTGCACTGCCAAGGACCTCGAGTGCATCCTGGGGCCCAGGAAGGAGACATCATGTGAGGAGTGTCATTGGGTGAAGGTGAGGTGCGTCCAGCCGGAGACAGAAGAGGCAGAGAAGCCAGCACAGAGGAAGAGGAAGGCAGTGGAGGGGACCTCACAGTTGGTGAAGAAGAAGAGGTGGATGAATGAGTCAGAGGAGGGTTCAAGCACTGGAGTAGGGTCCTTGCAGGGAGGGGACCTCATGAAGGCGATAAAGGTCTGGATGCAGGTGGCCAGGCTGATGACGGTGGCAGTGAGGGAACTCCAAGATGTGGTCCAGGCCCAAAACAAGCAGATGAAGAAGCAAGGGGAGCTCTTTAGCCGACTGGTTGACCTGAAGGCCACAGAGCTCTATAGAGAGGACGAGGATACAGAGGAGGACATGGAAGATGGGGGAGAAAGTGAGGTCACAGAGGAAAGGAAGGAGTTGAGGGCAGAGAGGAGCAAAGTGGCGGCAGAGAGAATCCAGGAGATGGAGAAGGAGGATGTGGAGATGGTGGGGGGTGATGTGGATGAGGACAACAATGAGGGCATGGAGGTCAAAGAAGAGGTGTCGATAATTGTCATCGGCGGTGTGGGAATTTTAGTAAAAATTCAACGTCCATCTTCCTTCTCCTGTAGCATGCCAACGCCTCACCGGAATCCCACAGAAAAGATACTATTCGACTCAGAACGCTCCAGAGAACAAGGCCTGAGTTAACCAGGGATGAAATATCAATCTTTTGGAATTTCGATTTTTGGGGGGTCATGGCATACTTCAGTACACATCTATTGTGCTCGATCTAGCCATTGGTAAGGCCTTGGTTTTGTGTTTTTCTTTCTTTGGAAGTGAATGTAGCCAGCTTCCTTGATGAACATCCAGGAGGTCACCACCTTTCGACCAAGCATATTAGTAAAGATGCTAATGCTGCTTTCTTGCAATGTATATATGATCACACCATATGTACTGTAATTCACCTGATGATTTGATGGAAAGAAGCAAAACTACACTACTTGTGTGATCTAGTTATCGTCATCTAAATCAAAGCAATGAAGGTCTAATGTTCCCACCTTCGCTGCAGCAAGATCTTCCTCAGCATACTCGAAGATATTGATCACCGTACCAACATCAATATGTAGCCAATCCTGTAGATCCGACAACTGAATATACTTACGACTAAGGTGGTGTAAGTGGTAAAAGCCTCTTTGCTTCAGAACTGGTCCAAAGTCTGTGTACACAATTCCATCTTGGTTTTGCCTGCTATGAGTGTCAAGATATGCAAGCCACTCTGTAAGTTCAGGGGCCGGGAGTGCTGGTGCACTAAGCCCTGGTTGAGCTAGTGGCTTCACAGACCCTAACATACCAGTACTTTGTGGCAGTTGCAGAGATAATGAGAGTGGGTTTGTGCCACCTTGTGGACCCCACTGTGGTGGCAAGACGAAGATCGGGGGTGCATAACCTGGGTATCCACCATATCCCATGGGAAAGCTGGGCTGTCCCATGAGCATATCGTTCTGCTGAGTAGACCCAAAACAGATGGTGTGTGGTGCTCTGTCAAGGACAAGACTGACTGGTTTTTTGTCAATGGTTGCTCAACCATCCATCTAGTATGCAATCAGTAAAGTGAGATTGAATCGGAGTGAACAAATACGCACGATTTGAATGGCCCAAAAAGACAAATTGCTGATCGTTAGTGCTTCACAAACATTGCCGCCGCTGGGGCTAAAGCACCACTTCTCGGTTCCTTGCGAGTGAATCTTGCATCTCCACTGTTCTTGGAGTTTCTTGATCAGGTTGAGTTGACGGCTGGCTCCATCTAACTCTGCCAGCTCAGCTGTGTCGGATATGGTCTTTGGCTTGGTAGCACCAGATGTCTACTGAGCACTTTGCACCCTAAAAAAGCATACATGAAAAAATAGTCAAGTGAGAATAGAGATACAGTAGAAACATATACTTACACCTTTGCTGGGTTGGGAGGTGCAGTTGTTGCCAACATTACAAGCGTCGTTGAACTGAACAAGTGACGTCCAGGTATTATGAGGTCTCGTAAATGTCCGATGAATATGTTGAACTCCTCATTATTGTTGATTGAAGTTGAGGCTTGCTTTACCTTGTCACTATCCAGACAATAGAGGAGACACAGAACCTCGGGATGCTGTTCCATTTTCAAGGCGACAAGTTCCCACAATTGCTTGAATGACATTGTGGATCATATATTGAATGGAGCATCAGTACCACCAGGCTGAGGGGCAGAGCATCGGATTGTAAAGGGTTCTATAATAATATGAGGTATCTCTTGATAGAATGACTCAATGTTCACTTACCGTCACAGCCATTGTCGTCAAAACTATCTGAAGCAGTGGTAATTTTTGGATAGGTTGGCCGCTTTGGTTTTGAATGTTTTGAAGGCACTACACATCTGGAAGGGCAGCGTTGTTCTAGAAGGTTGTCAAGTGCACTATCAGATTCCACATTGTCTGATATGTTGTCGAGATTGAAGTTTTCACTACTAGCCATCTTACTCTTGCCTTCACCAATATCTACATCGTAGTCTTGCTCACTTGACTCTTCGATGGTTATCATATCAATGAATTGATCCACATTTTGGAGTGTGTCGTCATCATCATCTTAGAAAGAGTAAGTTAGCATACATAGATATTGATGAAATCAGCAATCAAATGATTCAAACCTGTATATCTATTGTCCAAGGATCAAGGTACAGTGCGAGAGGTAGCCAGAGGGACATTGGACTGAGACAGAGGTTGAGATGTGGATCAAGATGGGGAAGGTCGAGATGCAGGTCGAGACGGAGGCTGAGATGGAGGAGGTCTAGATGTAGGTCGAGATGAAGGCTGAGATGGAGGAGGTCAAGATGGAGGAGGAGGAGATGGAGGAGATGGAGGAGGAGATGGAGGAGAGTGAGATGAAGGAGCAGGTTGTGATGTGGATGCACCACAGACACATCGCTTGCCCAGATTTGTAGAGCTAGTGACGCTCTCTCTGAGCTCGCAGATATCAGCAACACCAATCTGGAGCAAACATTAGCCCCAGGGAGCACCTCACACTTCACTTTGTGTGTATGACACCATGTACAGGCCCCAGCCCGTCTTTTCTTGCCTAAAATGGCTGAGTAACAAGTAGTATATAGTAGATTGAATGAATCTTACCTATGCCAGTCTGAGCGACTTGCTCACAGCCAGCGAGAGCATCGCTACCGCTGGCTCTCTGCTTTGGGGCCATGGTGGTGAACAGGTCATGAACTGGGGGCAAGGAGGCGTACCACAAGAATCAGCCATCCATTTTATGTGTGGCCGCTTGATTGCCTCGAGGTTGATGGGGTCATGCACTACTGAAGTCACTGTGAAATAATCAATCACATCACTATCATGTAAAAAATAATGGAACCTGTTTTACATAGTGTTAACAGCTGAATTCACTCAGCTGGAGTCCTCTGTCAGAAACTGGGGAAAGCGCTGACAGAGGAACTCCGACTATGGACAGTATGGAGAAACAAACACAAACATTCAGCCACAATGTGGCTGATGTCTAAATATGGAAAACTACTGTAAAAGTGCAAAGTGCACAATCACAATCTAACACATAGGACGGCAAGCCTCTGGATCGATTTTTGTGGATGGATCAGAAGTGCGTGCTGTGGCGTAACAGCAATGGTCAGCAGGCGAATAGAGGCCACCAGCCAGTACAGTTGCACTTCTCCTAAGCAGAGAAATCCTGGGACCTGGAAGTGAAGCAATACAATCATTGAATTGCATACAACTGATATGGAACAACATACAGGTGATACAAAACAATATACAGGTGATACTACACATAGCCACTGTGTATGTACCAACCCAAAATGTCAGCGGGTGAGATAGTATATAATGCTTTCATGAGAGTGATATAAATGTCTTCGTCCGACATTTCAGTCATTGCCAATTGGACATATTCACCATTCCTATGTAAATGGTACTTCATTGCGGAGAACGCCAGCTCAATTGGATTCAAGTTGGGGGAATATGGAGGTAGGAACTCGCATTGCACAACTCTATATAATGTTAGCATACATTCACATACATAATACCATGAAATCACATACCTGGCCTGAATTGTCCTTTGAATGTCTGGATGTTTGTGAATCTGGCAGTTGTCCATCACAATGACAGAGTTGGGGCCAGGGAATGGTTCCATGTTGTCGAGCAAGCGCTCAATGAATCGCTGGAACATATTAGTGCGGAACGAGCCTTCAACAATGTCACAATGTAAAACACTGTCGTTCAATGAAATGGTGAGTAGGATGGAAAAGCTACGCATTATCAGTAACATCTACAGACTCAAGTATGTATTGCTTACCGCCAACCACACACAAAGAATGCCTTCCGCTGTGCTTTCGTGCCCCAAATTGACCAAGCACGGCCACGATAAGTCATGCGACGATCCACAGAGCTTTCATCAACAAACACCAGCTGTTCAGGCCAGTATAGACCAATTCGTGCATGATATTCAAGCCGCTTTTCTGCGGAACGTTCTGCCACAACTTGTGTGATCTAGAACAGTGAGAATTAGTAGAGGTAAGAGGTAGAAAACCACTTACCTTTTTCATTGTAAATCCCTTGTTGCGGAGCGTTCTCCAGATGGTGGAACGTGAGACCTGAATGCCAGCTAATACAGTCAACATTTCTTGGAGTTCATCCAAGTACATATCCGGAGCCTTCTGGATGGTACCAAGAAGAAACTGCAACAATTCGAATATCACTCAGTATGAGGTTGTTGATTGATACTCTGTATGACGTACCTCAACATCAATATCTCGAAGGTGTTGATTATTGGATTGATCATGCTTGACTGGTTGGTTGTTTTCATTGGAGACTGTACCGAACTTGTGGAAGTAAGCCAGGACACGTTGCACAGTGTGAGTTGAGACATTGAGTCCTGCAGAGATCTGTTCTTGATCCAGCATGCATGACAGTCGTACAACTGCCCATTGAATCTCAGAACATGTTTGTTTACCTTGAGGCATGTCTTTCACACCCTTTTCAGTGGCTGGATCCCATGTATGAGCGCGATAGGTGCATACCGAAGTAAGCTGCAACCCCCAAAAATCGAAATTCCGAGATGTTGGTATTTCGTCCCTGGTCAACTCAGGCCTTGTTTTCTGGAGCGTTCAGAGTCAAATGGTATCTTTTCCGTGAGATTCCAGTGAGGCATTGGCATGCTATGGGGAGAGGAAGATGGACATCAAATTTTTACTAAAATTCCCACGCTGCCAAAGCTAGCCGAAAACTACAGTAATAAACTGTTTTTTGTCCGATCAAACGGAGTGAGGTCCGGGTCTGTCCGGATACCGGAAGTGAAAGCTTGGAGGCATGTCCGAGCTCTGTGGCTAACAGCCAGGATGTTTCCTCATCAGTACCTTCATAGCCAGACCATCATGCAAGGTAGAGCAGCTTGCAGGTTTTTCATCATTGGTCTATTTTGGAGTCAAGGATCTTGGAGATCTCGAACTCTGGTTCTCCATCTACTTCGACCAGAGGTGGAGGAGGTTGTACCCGGTTGGGAATGACATTGGGTATGGAGGGTTCTAACTGGGATACATGAAAGATGGGGTAGATGGATTTCATAGAGTCGGGGAGTCAGAGCGTGAAGGAGTGGGTTCCAGCCTGAGTGATGATGGTATATGGTCCCAGATTCTTCTCAGAGAGTTTCTTTGAAGGTCTAGTGGAATGGAAGTACTTAGCTCTCATGAAAACCTGGTCACCAACTTTGAAGTCCGGCGCTGGAGTTCGCTTGGCATCCACTGGTCCTTGGTAACACTGCTGGGCATGGGTTATTTCTTCATGGAGGAACTGATGGAGGGTATCAAGGTCGACGGAATATTCTTGAGTGTGAGCAGAGGTGAGATCTCATTCCAGATGAACAGAGAGAGATATTCAGGTGGTAACTCTTGTTGGTGAAGAACAGAGAATCACCTGTGGTTGCACTAGGGGCATTGTTGTAAGAGAACTCTGTGAGAGGCAGGAGTTCAGACCAGTTGTCCTGTTGGTAATTACAATAAATGTGAAGGTACTGCTTGAGAGTCTGGTTTATACACTCCATTTGGCCATCTCCTTCCAGATGATAGCCGGAGGTGAAGTGGAGTTGGATGTCCAGGGCTTTTCCAAGGGAACGGAAGAAATGGGAGATGAACTTGGTTCCTCGATTGGAGGTGATGTGGGAGGGAACTCTGTGCTTTGAAAAGACATGGAGGAGGAAGAGTTTAGTGAGCTCCGGGGATATAATTGTGTTGTGAGTAGGAATGAAGATGCACTGTTTGGAGAGACAATCTACAACCACGAGTATTGCCATGAACCCAGAGGACTCGGGGAGTTGTTTGATGAAGTCCATGGATATGGAGTTCCATGTGTTCGCTTTCTGATTGTGCACTTTGCGCATTTTAGTTAATATACTATATTTGGATATTGCGCCACACTTGTGGCTGATTGTTTACCTTTATTTCACACCTAGTTTATAGTTGGAGTTCCACAGTGGTCGCTTTCTTCAGTTTCTCACTGTGGACTCCAGGTATATCGCATTTAGACTCTAATACATCAGTTTCTCACTGTGGACTCCAGCTGTGTGATTCCAGCTGTTAACACCATGGCTTCTTGGAAATGGGGAGCTGCTTCAGGAGCCAATAAGGGTGATGCTGGGGAACCTTCACGCAAGCACAGGAGGTACAGGAGGAGACATAGTCTTTGACGAAGGTCCTGATACCTGGCCAGGTGTATTTGTGATGAATGAGTTCCAAGGTCCAGTTCTGGCCAAAATGTCCAGAGAGCAGATGGTCGTGTTTGCACTGGAGGATGCGGAGTTGGATGTCGTTGGAGTCGGGGACGTATTAAATAGGATTATCCAAATGGAGGAAACTGTTGGAGTCAATTGACCAACAGGAGTCGGATGGTTTGGGGGTGGACATGTGGGGTTTGGTGAGAGAGTCAGACAGAAGGGCAGAGAGGATGTCATTGTGAAGCTGCTCAACATCGTAAAGGGTGCTTGTCCGGAGGACCGGAGCAGCGAGGATTGTAGCTTGTAAGGACGCAGCAAGCTGTTCATGGGTAAAAATGGGGCAGAAATTGTGCAAATTGACGTGAGTGTAGTCCTTATCCCCCTCTTTGGGATAGACATCCCAGCATCTAGTGAGGGCATCGGGCTTTGTGCCAAGGCGTCTGGAGCGAAAACAGATGACCATGTGGAATTGAGAAAGGAACTCCAACCACCGGGCTTGCCAGTGGGTCAGGAGTTTAGTGGTGGAAAAATACTCAAGGTTCTTATGGTCAGTGACAATGTCAGTAGGAGTGCCAGAGCCTTCGAGGTAGTAGCACCAAGTCCGGAAGGACTTGTGAATGGCAAGGAGCTCCTTGTCATTGGTATCGTAGTTGAGCTCTGGAGTGGAGAGGGTACA
>QFEM01006597.1:0-19906 GCA_003316205.1 Boletus bicolor
TAAGGATTAGGAGTTATTGGGGAATAACACATTTAGTGAAAAATGACCAAACATGCGGACAGTTTTTGAGCCACTGTAATTTGACCCACCACAATCACCAAGTTCCTCTATCACCATCCCATTTCTCAGGGTCAGCAATCTTTTTTGTAACATTGTTCTTTTCAGATTCAAGGTTTAGGGTGGCAATACACCTTATGAGATCGTTGAGATCCACTTCCATCATATTTGGTTACTGAACGGAGGATGGCTTTAGGACGGAGGTAGGGATGAAGGAAGGCATAGAAGTAGTGATGGTTTGCTTGTTCAAAAAGCGGGAGATGATGAGCTTGACACTGACGATCTAGTCTGTGGTGATAAATCTTTCAGGAGCAAGAGCAGGGGAGAGGAACAAATGGAGGTTATCTAAACAGGAGTTATGATCTTGAATGAAATCGACCGGTAAATGGTCGTTGGGATCCAGATCTTTTTTCACCTTCTTACTGCATGGACTATTCCAACCACACTCTTGGGAGACTACACGGATGAGGTCAGAAATGATGGGAACGTGATCTGAGGTAATACCTCCTTCTTCTTTGGCAATTCTAAGGGTGACCACAGAGACCCTGGTTACGTATACTAACTATTTTTATCCTAATGACTCAGCCACCAGCAGCATGACAGCTATGATCCAATGTCATCCTATGCAAACGTGGCATGACCCATGCACGGTATCACCTCAAGGAGGGACTGAGAAATTTCTACTAGTGAGACAAAAGCTTGCCACTCAAGGCATACCCTAAAGGTACAGGCATAAAGAAAGGGAAAGTTGCAGAAAGCTCTGGCAGGCAGTGCAAAGTTCCTAATTAATTTTGTAGAAACCTTGTGACAGGTATGCGCAAATCCTGATTATCCCTTTAGCTCTAGGGTCCGAGCATTGTGTATGCAAGTCTAATCCAAGTGTAATAACCCTTATCTGTTAGATTGTGATTGTGCACTTTGCGCTTTTACAGTAGTTTTCCATATTTAGACATCAGCCACATTGTGGCTGAGTGTTTGTGTTTGTTTCCCCACACTGTCCATAGTCGGAGTTCCTTTGTCAGCGCTTTCCCCAGTTTCTGACAGAGGACTCCAGGTATGTAGTTACATAGACTCAAATATATCAGTTTCTGACAGAGGACTCCAGCTGAGTGAATCCAGCTGTTAACATTATCACAAGCAACAAAAGAAAGTCCACAAGGCTTGAAATGCTCACAGGCTACATGTGTCCTGGCAAAGAAAGAGAAGAGAATGGAGGAGTAGTCTTAGTCCATTCGATGCAGGCCTACAATCAGGAACAAGTCCTAAAGGCAATGACCAGTGGAGCAACAAACAAGTGAATTAGACTAGGGAATCCAGTCGCATAGTGCTAGCTTATATATGTACAGGTGCACGCACAGACCATGCTGTGCATGAGAGGAATTACCATAAATAGACTAATGCGAGAAGCAAGGCACGGGAAAAGAAGAAGCAGAGATTAAAGGAGCTGTGTGAGAAGAGCAGAAATTAAAAGGTCATGGGTATCATGAGGTATGATGTCCTAGGTTCTAGACCTGGTCATGTGTTGGTTCCCACGGTCACATGCATAGATCACATGACTGGAAAGAGAAAAGTCAAAGTCCGAAAATGTTTGAAAATGTTCATATTATAACAAGAACTGAACTGAAGTTTTCTGGCTGCTAATTGCAGTCTTTATATATTACATGGATGTTTGTACATATTTGATACATAGGGCATAGGGTTACCATAAGAGACTGTACAGCCTAAGGGCTATGTAGAATGGAAGCATGGACATGAGGCATAATGGAAGAGAAGCGTAAACATGTGATGATGCATGAGGCATCATAATAGAAGGTTAATAATAGCCAGCACAGCATGGAGATTAAAGGAAGGCTGTGATAGCAATAGGAGGATTGTAGATCCATGAGAAAAGATGATAAGGCAATGGGGAATTCCTAAGATAAAGATAAGCGTGAGTTTAGAAATGAATCCCCTTGCAATAAGATAAGATAAGATGAAAAGAGAAAATATACTAAGTCCATTAAGTTGAGACTGTTACACTACCCCCTGTCATATCCCGTAAATCCACGAGTCCACCTCCAACCCCTCTAACATCTCCAGTGCTGTATGCACCAACTCTGGACCTATGTTGTTTATATCACAACTCTGGTCCCCCAGAGTTGCCCCTCCATTTCATCCATTCTGTAAAGAACATTTCCAATACTTCGTTAGACTCTGTTCACCCTATGCCCTGACTTTCCCATTATCCCTGACTCCGTTATATTTACCCATTGACCCTTTGGTTAGTTTCCTCCATCTTGTTACTCACCCTAGAAAATACTTGTCCCCTCGAAAATACTTGTACCCCCAGACTTTAGTACTCTGTCTCCTGTTTTACCTCCGTATATAAGCCTTTGTATCTAGTACTGTAGTTCAGCTATATAATCAACTTAGACACTGGCTATTCCCTTTCCAAATCATCTCCACCCCTCATAGCCTTAGTCAATCATATTGTTTACCTCTGAACCTCCGCTCCGAAATCCAAGGACCTGATCAACAGCAAGGGTGCACCACATACAGTGAAGCCAACGTCCTTGTTCCTGCAAACTCCAGAGTTCTGGAGTTATGCCCAGAGATCGTTGGCACGGTCTTAACACACCCTCTTAGTAAGCCCATGGTCTACCACGACCAGGAGGGAATCCATGCTGGTGGGTGTGACTAGCAGGTCGGTGATCAGATCGCAGGAGATCTGCTGGAACGGGCGAGACACAGAAGATTTACTGGGAACGAGGGGCGGGGCAGAGGGGTGCATATTCAATTTGGACTGCTGACATGTGGTGCATCCCTTGACATAGCGGCAGCAAGGCCCGGCCACCAGAACTTGATGACAACAAGTTGGCGGGTCTTAAGGAACCCTGGGTGGCCAGCAGTCTCATGATCATGGCAATGTTGGAGGATAGAACAACAGAGGTCATCGTCTGCGGGAATGTAGATGCGTCCCTGGTATGTGAGGACACCAGCTTCCATTTGCCAGTCGGCGAGGCGAGAATGGAAGGTAGGGGGAATCTCTTTGTTCATGGACTGAAGAGCTTGGAGGACGAGGGAATCAGACTAGGAGGTCTCTTTGATCCACCAATGAAGGGCAGAGTCAATAGTCTGGACGAAGAGGGACTTAGGAAGGAGGGTGACGCCCTCATTATCAAGATCGGATTTTGGTAGAAGGTCAGGATGGCATGACAAGGTGTCTGGACCGGCAAGGTGAGATCTAGGGACGTGGATCATTTTCAAGTTGAAGTTCGATAGGTTGATAAGCCAATAGGCTTGGCAACAGTTCAGAGTCTGGGGCTGTTGAAAGTAGGTGAGGTTCTTATGATCTGTAAAAACCTGGATAGGAAAGGCAGAGCCAGAGAGATAATGCTGCCAGGCTTTAAGCCCACGGATGACTGCAAGAAGTTCATGATCATAGATGTCGTAGTTTCACTCCGCTGGTGAGAAGGTGGAGGAAATGTAAGAACAGGGGTGCCAATTTCCGTTGGCATCAGTTTGAAGGAGAATGCCTCCAGAGGCGTGTTTCAAGGCATCAGTGGCAATGGTGAAAGGGGCCAAGAGATTTAGCATCTGGAGGATGGGCTTCCATAGGAAAAGATCCTTAAGGAAGGCAAACACGGATTGACAGGCAGATGACCAAGACCAAGTGGTAGCTTTCTTAGTTGAGGTCGATGAGGGGTTGGGCGATATTGGAGTAGTCAGGGATGAAACGTTAGTAGAAGTTGGCAAAGCCAAGGAATGAGCGGACGTCTTTTATGGAAGCAGGGGTTGGCCAGGAGGCGATCCTGTCAAGCTTGATGGGGTCCATAGTGAGTTGAGTGGGTTTTACGATCATCCTGAGATATTCAACCTCATCAGTCACAAACTTGCACTTTTTAAGTTTTAGATGCAAGTCGAGTTTGGTCATATGCTGGAGAATGTGTTTGGTTCGTTCTTTGTGGGTTTTGGCATCAGGAGAGGCGATAAGGAGGTTGTCCATGTAGATGACGAGCCATCTTTTGGCGATCATATCCCTGAAAGAATCATTCATGAATCACTGGAATGTGGTGGGTGAATTGCAAAGACCAAAGAACATGATTGTGGGTTCAAAAAGCCCCTTGTGGGTAACAAAGGCAGCCTTCCATTGATGTCTGTCTTTTATTCAGACATTGTTACGACGGCCGGGAGGCTATTGTAATAAGGCCTTCGCTGACAAGGATGTCGCTTGGAGAGCAACGACGCAGTTAGCACTTGGGGTTTTCCTACAAGTGCACAAAGGAGTACTCAAGGGGATTCCTTAGTACAGGGACAAGGAGTCGCTGGTGAGGCGACGACGCAGTGGTTGCCTGGGGGTTTCCTACAGGCGGGCAAGGGTTCGACTGGGGTAGATATCTGTAGGCCGACAAGGGTTCCTTTGTGAAGGAATAACAAGGAGCAGTCACTTAGAAGTAGACCGGAGACTTAGAGAGACAAAGGTGGAAAGGCGTAGATTGCCTTAGTGCAGAGCGAGATACAAGGTAATGTGAAGGAGGTCTAAGCTAAGGAATCATATCGTAAAAGAGAGGGTTTATATACCCCTGGATACGCGCACGGGCCAGGTGCGGGATATCGTGGGATCAGAATAAACCGTGGGATAATGCGTATGGAACTGGGAGAAGCGCGTATCCTGTGTATCGTGATAAACCGGATCAGAGAAAGAAGAGAAGGATGGACACGTGCATGGAACATGCGAAACACGTGTCCGGCTATCATGGGATAATCAATGAGGTCATGAGACAAGTAGGAAGTACCTTCGATATAGAATGATAGCGAGATGAAGTTGAAGGTGGGGAAAAGGAAAGAGATTTGTGGGGCGGGTGAGTGCACGAAGGATACGTACACCAGGCTCTGGTAGTACAAGTAGACTGAGTAATCGTAGCAAATGTAGAAAAGAAAGAAAAGGAATAGAGAGTCGTAACAGACATTGTTGTATCTCCATCAAACATTGAATTTGGTGAAGATCTTGGCATCTTGGAGTTTGTCAACAAGGTCTGAGATCAAGGATAGAGGGTAGGCATCACGGATGATGTGTTTGTTGACGTAACGATAGTCTTGACATGGGCAGAATCCTCTGTCCTTCTTTTTGACGAAAAAGAAGGGCAAGGCTTGGGGAGATTTCAAGGGGCAGATCTTTCTGCAGTCAAGGTTCTCCTTCAGGAAGGCTTCTGTGGCTTCTCGTTCTTTGGAAGAAAGGGGGTATACCTTTCCAATCTTTGGAGTGAAGGTATCCTTGAGGTTGATCTCGTGGTCATAGGGTTGAGAAGGGGGCACATGGTCTGTAGCTTCCTTGAAGAAGATGGAGTCAAATTCGGCACATTCCGGAGGTAACACAGGTTTGGGTTTTTCTTTCTCTGCAGCCATAGCAAGTTCAGTGGCTTGGATGAGCCATTTGACATAGTGAGAACTGAGGGGGGAAAAACAGGATCCGAATTGGATGGTTTGGAACATGACATGTACGGTCTGGTCATTTAGACAGACACAATAAGCTGGGAAATGAGTGGAAGAGGGTAATTATTTTTGATCATGTGTTCATTGAGGTAGCAGTAATCCTGTACCATCCTCTTCTTTCCATCCTTCTTTGGAACAAAGAACACTGGTGATGTTTGTGGAGATTTAGATGGCCTGATATAGCCCTTTTTCATTTGATCATCTATGAAAGTGGAAACCTCTTCTTGTTCCTTTAGTGATAGGGGAATGAGTCATCCCTTCTTAGGAGTGAAGCTTTCCTTCATATCAATAGCATGATCCCAAGGCTTTTGTATCAGCATCCTTTCTGACTCTTTTTTACTGAAAATGTTTGCATATTTATGGTATTGTCAAGGAACCAAATCAATGGTCGTTGGCTCAACTTTTAGCTGTATATCTGCTGCGTGAATCCCTGAGCTTCCAAAGCCATGTTCGCCACAGATTGTTTCATCTAGTTTTTCTACTTCTTGGATATCTGGATTTGTTATCTTTTCCATAATAAGCTGTGCAATTCTATCGCCTTCTTAGACTTCAAAGTTGGTGTCTGAAAGATTGAATAGGAGTACTGTTATGACGGCTGGGAGGCTATCGTAATGGGGCCTTTGCTGACAAGGATGTCACTTGGAGAGCGACGACGCGGTAGCACCTGGGGGTTTCCTACAGGTACACGAAGGGATGTGCACTAGGGGTTTCCTATGCACAGGACAAGGGGATACACACTAGGGGTTTCCTATGTGCGGGTGACAAGGGTTTGACTAGGGTGGGAGCCCATAGGTTGACAAGGGCAAGGGTTCAGCTAGGGTAGATACCCGTAGGCCAACAAGGGTTCCTTTTAGAAGGAATAACAAGGAGTGGTCACTTAGCAGTAGACCGGAGACTTAGAGAGGTCCTGACAAGAGGAAAGGCATAGATTGCCTTAGCAGAGGTGAGGTACAAGAGTGGGTACTCAAGGTAGCTCGAAGTTGGTTTAAGCTAAGGAATTGTATTGTAAAGTGAAGGGTTTATATAACCCCAGATATGCACATGGGCCAGGTGCGGAATAACGCAGGATTGGGATAAACTGTGGGATAACGTGTATGGAGTTGAAAGAAGCGTGTATCCTGTGTATTGTATCAAATAGGAGCGGAGAAAGAAGAGAAGCATGGACATGTGTATGGAGCATGCGAAACACAAGTCCAACTATTGTGGAATAATCAACGAAGACGTGGGATGAGTGGAATGTACCTTCAGTATAGAGTTGGAGGAAGCCAAAGGTGGAGAAAAAGAAAGAAGTCCAAAGGGCGGGCGAGGGCACAAAGGATATGTGGTCCGGGCGCTGGTAGTACAAGTAGACTGAGTAGACCAAGCAAATGTAGAAAAGAAAAGAGAAGTCATAACAAGTACTCCTAGAGGTCCTCGGTAATCAGTGTCGATTGCTCCAACATCAATCATGTTTTTGGCTGCTAGACCGCTGCATGGCGCTATTCTTCCATAAGTGCCATAAGGTAATGCAACAGAGATTGCCATGTTAAATAAAGCTTTTCCTCATGCGGGAATGACTTTTCCTTCTGCGCTATACAAATCGAAGCCGATGGCATATGCCGAGCCCCATGTAGGCAGTTTGGTGTTTTTTGCAAGTTTCTTTACATAAAGAACATACTGGGCTTCTAGCCCTTTGATGGTAGCATGGATCTGGTATTGAAGATCTTCTTTTTCCTTTTCTAATAGGCAAAGATAGACAGGCTTAGCCTGAAGGGCGTAACAGTGGCATGGACATCTTGTAAGCCTAACTGTTCCCTTGATCCAATCTATTTCAGGGTTGTGGCATTTAAGCCATGAGTAACCCAAGATGATCTGGTTCTTTCCAAGATCCGTGACTTCTGCAGAAACACATTCTTTGTGTCCCTGATAGTTAATGACTAATTCAGCAATATGGGTAATATCACTGGCTGAATTCTTGGTTCCATCTACATTGAAGACAGGTATAGGATTTTGTAACTGCAAGAGGGGCAATCTAGCCTTCTCCACAAAGGTCCTATCTATAAATATGATGTTAGCACCACTATCGAGAAGTGCCTTGACTTTTGTTGTGTCTTTCTTTCTTGAAAATGGAGCCACTTTGACATCCATCAGAATTTCTTTTTCAAGTTTGAGCATTCTCACACATATGGTATCTGGGACTTCTTTTTCATTAGTATAAGAGGAATTAAGCACCAATTTAACATCTTGGCCAAGCCAACTAGTGGACCCCTCTGACAGCAAAGAATAAAGAATAGGAGAAGATGTGGATTCTTGATTGGAGATCTCATCCACCGTAAGGGAAGCAAACCTGTTTTTAGAACCCTTAGACTGCCCAGATGTCCTTGGGTTTAGGCTTTTCCTGATTGGTGATTTTCAGCTTCTTCCACATCTCGGAAGTAAGCATGAGCTTCATCAAAGTTCATGCCCCTTATTGATGCTGTGGGGTCTTGGCCTTTACCTTTTCCAATCATTGTACCTGATCCTAACCTTGTGGATCAGTTACTTCTGTGGTTACTTTTATCCTTGTCCCAAGAGGTTGCTAGCTATCTTTTGTGGCCATTGCCTAACCTTTTGGATGTCTTCTGTTGAGCCATTGTCTGACAGTTGCCCATGGATGCTTTTATTGTCATCCCAGGACATAAATGATTTCTTCATAACATCTGATACATCTCGACCATGCTGTCTAGAGATTCGTATTCATCATCATCATCCAGTGATGTTGGTTCAAAGGGATCATCAAATCCCATGAGACTGAATATCTCTCCTTTGTTGGTCGTATTTCTTATGATCCAACCACTGATTGGTCTTGGATGTAATAGAGGAATTTCTTCATGTTCCTCTGTGGGTGGTAAGACTTCGATCTCTTCTTGAGATTTATTTGTAGCATGTCGTGGTGGTGGTGTCCAGAAGTGGGGTACAAGCCTGCTACACTCTGGCAGGTGTACATATGCTGGCAGTGGTGGAGGCGTTCTTTCTGGGGTAATGAAATCCCTTGGATCCAACCTTCCTTCTATGTCATTGTTTGGGTTATCCCACATTTCTTGTGGATTGACTTCCCATCCATAGTTGTAATCATCATTGATAAGCAGTCCTTCTGCTTCTTCTTCATGTGGGTGATCTGTCAAAAATGCACCAGACACATTTGGAAGTCCATATAAAGTTTCCATGTTGTACAGTGCAACTGGAAAAGCTTCTGGAGCTTCTTCATATTCATTATCAGGACTTTCCATGCTTCTTCCATTGGAAATCCTATATTCCCATCTCCAAGTTCCTACTTTGATGGTGTACGTAACTGGCATATTCACATTTGATAACAACTGTATTATCCTGTCGAGGAATAGGAGTAATGCCAAAAAGGCCATGAGTGATGCTTCCATCATAGTGAGATAAGGCATTTTCACCTAATAACTTCTTATTCATAATGGCTATCCTACGTATTGCTTTGGCTTGTGAAGGAATATACAAGGGCATAAGACTTTCATAGTATAGAGTTTGTCAGGGAAGGGTTCTTCTCTGTTCAACCTATGAATGAACTTAATGTTCCTCAGCTTCTTTATAGTCCTCTGAGGTTGACCTTCTTTGTCAATACGCTTATGTATGTTTGCGCTGCTTAGCCTTAACCCTGATTGGTCCTTCTACGGGTTCTTCTTCAAACCTCTCTTCAATCTGGATGATCCACAAGCCGTCTAGGTGTAGATTCCTATCCTGAACGATGTCTGAAGGTGTGTGGTTGTTGGGGTCTACTGAACCCTCTCTAACAACTGACACCTGAGATACTCCTCGGGATCCTTGATAATACTCTGGATCAGCTAGCTGCAGAGCAAGTGCAATCATCCGACTGGCAGATATGACTTCATACTGCCTTGCTAGTTCTGTCAAAGAAAACTCCAACTCAAGATCCCTTAGGAATCATGTTGCTGGCAATGATGGACTTGTGCTTCTCACTCTATGTGACCCTGGAGGTTCTGATCTCAGCGAATGCTCAACCTGTACGTCTTCCAACTTAATGGTACAGTTAGGAGTTGACGCAATAGACCAATGAGAGCTGGGCAGCACTGCATGTGACTACTTCTTTAGTCATGTGATGCACCCTGTAATATAGTGACATACTTGTGATAGGTGAAAGACCAAGAGAACTGAACTGGAGTTTTCTGGCCGCTAATTGCAGTCTTTATATATTACATGGATGTTTGTACATATTTGGTACATAGGGCATAGGGTTACCATAAGAGACCATACAGCCATAAGGGCTGTGTAGAATGGAAGCATGGACATGAGGCATAATGGAAGAGAAGCATGAACATGAGGTGATGCATGAGGCATCATAATGGAAGGTTAATAATAGCCAGCACAGCATGGAGATTAAAGGAAGGCTGTGATAGCAATAGGAGGATTGTAGATCCATGAGAAAAGATGATAAGACAATGGGGAATCCCTAAGATAAAGATAAGCATGAGTTTAGAGATGGATCCCCTTGCGATAAGATAAGATAAGATGAAAAGAGAAAATATACTAAGTCCATTGAGTTGAGACTGTTGTTAGCAGCTGGATTCACTCAGCTGGAGTCCTCTGTCAGAAACAAATATATTCGAGTCCATGTGACTACATACCTGGAGTCCTCTGTTAGAAACTGGGGAAAGCACTGACAGAGAAACTCCGACTATGGACAGTGTGGGGAAACAAACACAAACACTCAGCCACAATGTGGCTGATGTCTAAATATGGAAAACTACTCTGAAAGCGCAAAGTGCACAATCACAATCTAACAACTGTTACAGTGCCAACCTTCCTGATTTTATTTAGGTAGGCAGTTACCATCATCTTTCAATCTCCATTCCTGATGATTTGTGAAATTATAGAACCTCTAGTATTCTTTTCTAGAAGTTTGATGGTGTGTGACTTATCAATATGGGCCATCTAATGTTTTGATTCCCATGCAATGATAAAGTCATCTGTGGGCATGTTGCCCTGTACTACTTGTCGTAACTGGTTTCTTGCCCAGTCTTGTTGGTTTGTGGTGTGAAAGAGGGATTCTATCTCCATGACCATTATTGCCCAAATATAGTTTGAGTTTAAGAGACAGACTTGCGTGAAGGTCCCTGCTTTGGTTCCTTCTAGTCATGAGAGAACTGCACCTTCTGCTGCTGCTGAATTTGGTGGGATGGTTGTGGCATTTAGGGTCAGTGTTACGACTTCTCTTTCCCTTTCTACATTTACTATGTTTACTTTCTCTCCTTGTACTACCAGCACTAGGACCACGTATCCTCCGTGTCCTTGCCTGCCCATTGGACTTCTTTCCTTTTCTCTGCCTTCGGCTTCCTCTCACTCTATACCGAAGGTACATTCCACTTGTTTTGCATCTTCGTTGATTATCCCATGAAAGTCGGACACGTGTTTCGCATGCTCCATACACATGTCCCTGCTTCTCTTCTTTCTCCAATCCTATTTGTTATGATATACAGGATATGTGCTTCTTCCGGTTCCACATGCATTATCCCATGGTTTATCCTGATCCCGCGTTATTCTGCACCTGGCCTGTGCGTGTATCTCCGGGTATATAAACCCTCCTTTTACGATACGATTCCCTAGCTTAGACCTCCTTTGAGTTACCTCGAGTATCCACTCTTGTACCTCACTCCGCTAGGCAATCTATGCCTTCTTCCCTTGTCAGGATCCCTCTAAGTCTCCGGTCTACTTCTAAGTGACCGCTCTTTGTTATTCCTTCTATAAGGAACCTTTGTCAGCCTACAGATATCTATCCTAGTCGAACCCTTGTCTTTGTTGCCTACAAGCATCTGCTCTAGCACATCCGCTCTAGCACATCCGCTCTAGCAAACCCTTGTCACCCACACATAGGAAACCCCTAGCGAGTACCCACTCGTCCTGTACATAGGAAACCCCTAGTGCATACCACTTCGAACGCCTGTAGGAAACTCCCAGGTGTTACTGCGTCATTGCTCTCCAAGCGACCCCTTGTCAGTGAAGGCCCCATTACGATAGCCTCCTGGCTGTCATAACAGTCAGCCAATATTTTATTTTTGCCCACCATTCATCAAATTTTGCTTTGCTCCTGTTGTACATTCCGGGATCTGCAAATATTTCTACTTTGGATCGTGATCCTCCAGCTCCTCCTGTGCCTGCAGCTGCTGCAACATTACTGGCCAACTCTGCCTGAGCCTTTGCTCCTGCTACTTCAACTTGTAAGGGCATTACCTGTGCTTCCTTTGTGTGCAGCTCAGCTAGTATTGTTAAGGCAGCATGGTACAATCCTTCCAGTCTTTCAGCTACTGAGGACTGTCCAGTAAAGAGATTGGTAAGATTGGCAGAGTGGTTCATAACTACTGAATGTAGCAAGATGGTTTATGTAAGGAGATGCATGGACATAAGACTTTTGTTGTATAATGTTCATCAGGGAAGGGTTCTCCTCCATTCAACCTCTGAATAAACTTGATGTTCCTTAGTGTCATATCCCATAATTTGCCCAAGTCCAACTCTGGCATCTCTGGTGCTGTACGTGCCAACTCCAGACCTATATCATCTATATCGCAACTCTGGTCTTCTGGAGTTGCCCCTTCATTTCATCTATCCTGTAAAGTACATTTCCAATATCTCATACCTCCATTTCACCCTATGCCCTGACTTCCCCATTATCCCTGACTCCATTGTAGTTACCCATTGACCCTTCAGTTAGTTTCCTTTGTCTTGTTACTCATCCTAGAAAGTACTCATCCCCTCAAAAATACTTGTCTTCTTGGTACAATGCGAGTTGAACTTCCAAGACTGCCCTAAGGCTTTCAAGCAGGACTGCACTAAAGTGACCTTCGTGCAGTCCTACCTCAAGGGCATGGCACTGGAGTGGTTCGAACCAGACCTGCTCCAGATGGAAGAACCAGATATCTGTCCACTATGAATGGACGACTTCATGGAGTTCGTCTCCAAGCTTCAGACCAACTTCAGTCTCCACAATCCTGTCAGAGATGTGTAGCATCAACTCGACCATCTTTTGATGAAGGATGGCCAGAGAATCAACAAGTATGTGGTAGAGTTTAACCACATAGCTTTGCAGGTCTTGTTATGACTTCTCTTTTCTCTTCTACACTTGCTACATTTACTCTCTCTACTTGTACTACCAGTGCCAGGACCACACATCCTCCATGTCCTAGCCCACCCATTGGACTTCTTTTCTTTTCTTTGCCTCCAGCTTCTCCAAGCTCTCTACCAGAGGTACATTAAACTTGTCGTTCATCTTCATTAATTATCCCACGATAGCCGGACATGTGCTTTGCACGCTTCCATACACATCTTCATGCTTCCTCTTCTTTCTCTGATCCTTATTGTCATGATACACAGGATACGCGCTTCTCCCAACTCTATATGCGTTATCCCATGGTTTGTCCTGATCCCATGTTATTCCGCATCTGGCCTGTGCATGTATCCGGGTTTATATAAAACCTCTGTTTTACGGCACAATTCCCTAGCTTAGACCTCCTTTGAGTTACCTCTTGTACCTCACCTAGCTAGGCAATCTATCTGCCTTTCCTCTTGTCCCTAGCTCTCTAAGTCTCCAGTCTACTTCTAAGTGACCACTCCTTATTATTCCTTCTTAAAAGGAACCTTGTTGGCCTACAAGTATCTACCCTAGTTGAACCCTTGACCTTGTCGACCTACAAGCTCTCACTCTAGTCGAACCCCCTCATCCCACACATAGGAAACCCCTAGTGTGCATTACCTTGCCTTGTACATAGAGAAAGGCCCTAGTGTACACCACTTCATTTGCCTGTAGGAAACCCCCAGGTGATACTGTGTCATCACCCCTAAGCGACTCCTTGTCAACGAAGGCCCCATTACGACTACCACCCCGGTCGTTGTAACAAAAGGTCTAAGCTCTCCTGGAAATGCTACCATCGCGTAAGCCTTCCGCCGTTCCACCTTGTACTGACCCTCGCTGGGGACTCCCTTGTTTCCAACCTACCCCAGGAGAGACCTCTGAAGAAGAAGAACCTCAGACTTCCATCCCCAGAGATTTTGATGATCAAGAACCCAATGTACAACAGGACCTTTCTCAGAAGATCCTAACCGGAGATAGTGATGCTAATTGGCGCGCCAGATCTCTCACTCGTCATCTTTCATCCTCACTGACTATTCCAGTAACCGCCTCTCCCTCTGTGTCATCTAGTACTCCCCACAGAACCCCTCTCTCACCTGTCCTCGCTCCTTTTTCACCCACTATGTCTTCCCGACCCACTGAACTCTGTCTTGGTGCCCCTGAGCCCTTTGACAGCTCCTACAAGCAGGCCCTCACCTGGCTCACCACTGTTGTCTTCTACCTGACGGTAAACAACGCCGTGTACAACACAGAACCCAAGCAAGTTGCCTTCACCCTGTCTTATATGACTAAGGGAACTGCCGCCACCTGGGCAGCAACCTATCAACAAAGCACCATTGACCTCCAAGGCAATGTTACCATCGGAAAGTGGTGTGACTTCATTGCTTCTTTTGTTATGACTTCTCTTTTCTTTTCTACATTTGCTTCGTCTACTCAATCTACTTGTACTACCAGTGCCTGGACCACGTATCCTTTGTGTCCTCGCCCACCCTTTGGACTTCTTTCCTTTTTTTCACCTTCAGCTTCCTCCAGCTCTATACCGAAGGTACATTCCACTTATCTCACGTCTTTGTTGATTATCCCACAATAGTCAGACTTGTGTTTTGCATGCTCTATACACGTGTCCATGCTTCTCTTCTTCCTCTGTTCCTATTTGATACAATACACAGGATACGCACTTCTTCCGACTGCATATGCGTTATCCCACAGTTTGTCCCGATCCTGCATTATTCCGCATCTGGCCCGTGTGCGTATCCGGGGTTATATAAACCCTTCACTTTACAATACAATTCCTTAGCTTAGACCAACTTCGAGCTACCTTGAGTACCCACTCTTGTACCTCGCCTCTACTAAGGCAATCTATGCCTTTCCTCTTGTCAGGACCTCTCTAAGTCTCCGGTCTACTGCTAAGTGACCACTCCTTGTTATTCCTTCTAAAAGGAACCCTTGTTGGCCTATGGGTATCTACCCTAGCTGAACCTTTGCCCTTGTCAACCTATGGGCTCCCACCCTAGTCAAATCCTTGTCACCCGCACATAGGAAACCCCTAGTGCACATCCCTTTGTGTATCTGTAGGAAACCCCCAGGTGCTACCACGTTGTTGCTCTCCAAGCGACATCCTCGTCAGCAAAGGCCCTATTATGATAGCCTCCCAGCTGTCGTAACAAAAGGTCTAAGCTCTCTCAAAAAGGCTACCATTGCATAAGCCTTCCACCATTCCATCCTGTACTGACCCTTGCTGGGGAATCCCCCATTCCCAACCTACCCCAGGAGAGACCTCTGAAGAAGAAGAATCTTGGACTGCCTTCCTGGGAAACTTCGATGATCAAGAACCCAACATTCTAGCAGATTTAGATCAGGAGATAGCCATCAAAGATAGCGAAGCAAACCGGTGCGTCCAATCCCTTGCTTGTCACCTAGCGTCCTCGCTAACTGTTCCTATTCCCGTATCTGCCACTTCTAGCTCCTCTACCCAGAGAGCTTCCCACTCACCCGTCCTCGCCCCCTCTTCTTCTTCACCCATCATGTCATCATCCTGACCCACTGAACTCCACCTCGGTGCCCCCGAGCCCTTCAATGGAAACTATGAGCAGGCCTTCCCCTGGCTCGCCAACGTGATATTCTACCTCACCATCAACAACACCATTTACAACACTGAACCCAAATGGGTCGCCTTTGCCCTGTCATATATGACTAAGGGAACTGCTGCCACCTGGGCAGCAACCTACCGCCAAGGAACCATCAATCTCCAAGACAACGTTGCCATCGGAACATGGCATGACTTCGTCACTGTGTTTAAGACCGCGTTTGAACACCATGATATGGTCAACAACGCCATCGCATGGCTCTTCACCAAGCATGTTCTTGTCAAGAATGGCGCTTACTCCCCGCCCTTGTCCTCATACGTTGCCAAGTTCAAAAACAAAGTCACTACTGCCATGGTCACCGACCAAAACATCCTTATTGGCTATTTCGCCGCTGGCCTTCCCCCCCATCCTGATGCATAAGATCATGTTTATGGAGACTGTGCCTTCCACTATCGATAAGTGGTATGAAAAGGCTGTCCATTTCCAGATGCAATGGGAGCATGCTGCTGAGATATCGTGCCACTACGTCAGACCCTCAACCCAGGGTCACCAATCCTTCATGCCGCAGAACACTGTTATGATGGCTGGGAGGCCGTAATGGGGCCTTCACTGACAAGGATGTCGCTTGGAGAGCGACGACCAGTAGCATTTGGGGTTTTCCTACAAGCGCACAAGTAGTGTACCTTAGGGGTTTCCTAAGTACGAGGACAAGGAGTTACTGGTGAGGCAACAACGCAGTGGTTGCCTGGGGGTTTTCTACAGGCGGACAAGGGTTTGGCTAGAGCGGGAGCTCGTAGGCCAACGAGGGACAAGGGTTCGACTGGGGTAGATACCCGTAGGCTAACAAGGGTTCCTTTAAGAAGGAATAACAAGGAGCGGTCACTTAGAAGTAGACTGGAGACTTAGAGAGGGACGATGAAAGATAAAGGCATAGATTGCCTTAGCACAGGACGAGGTACAAGGTGGTAACTCAAAGGAGGTCTAAGCTAAGGAATCATAAGGTAAAATGGAGGATTTATATACCCCTGGATATGCGCACGGGCCAGGTGTGGAATATTGCGGGATTGGAATAAACCGTGGGATAACGCATATGGAATTGGGAGAAGCGCATATCCTGTGTATCATAATGAATAGGATCAAAGGAAGAATAGAAGCAAGGACATGTGCATGGAGCATGTGAAACACGTGTCCAGTTATTGTGGGATAAATCAACGAAGTCGTGAGACAGGTGGAATATACCTTCGGTATAGCAGTAGAGGAAGCCGAAGGCGGAGAAAAGGAAAGAAGTCCAATGGATGGGCAAGGACACAGAGGATACATGGTCCTGGCGCTGGTAGTACAAGAAGAGAGAGTAAATGTAGTAGATGAAGGAAAGAAAAGAGAAGTCATAACAAACACCACCCCTGCCAAAGATCCTAATGCCATGGATGTTGACGTCATCTGAGTTCCCAAGCTCACCCCTGAAGAACAAAAGCGATGTATCAAGAAGAAACTCTGTTTCTGTTGCTGAAAACCTGGCCACACCTCCACTGCCTGTCCCACTTTTACAGGAAATAAACCCACCGTCAAGGTGGTTCAAGAAGCCAAAGAAGACATCCCACGTTTAGTTGAAATAGACAAAGACGATGAAGACATTCCCATTGTACAGAAAGTGGGCTTCAAGAAGGTGGATTTTTGAAAAGGGGAACTTCTTCGACGTGAGTCTCCCCTTCCTCTCCCATTTGTGCATCTGTACTTGTACGATCTGTGACTAAAGGTGACTAAAGCAATGCAAATGCCCGTCCAAGTTATCATACCAGATCACACCTTGAAAGCCATCGACACCTGTGCCCTCATTGACAGCAGTGCCGATATATCCTGCATCGACTGGGACTTTGTCCAAAAAAACCAGCTTCCCACCAAGAAGCTCGACCACCCATTCCACACTCGTAATGCCGACAACTCCTATAACAAGAAAGGAGACGTTCAATACTCTTGTGACCTATTCCTCAATATCAAAGGAATAGCCCGCCGTGTTGCCTTTATGGTAATGTCGCTTGAACGCGACAACATCCTTCTCGGACTTCCCTGGTTGAAGGAAACCAACCCCGCTATTGACTGGACCCACCGAACCCTCTCCCTCTTGGAGACTCTTGATCAGTCCAAGGAGCTCTACACTACACATGCTGCCGACTACGACCGCCACTCATCCAAATTTTGGAAACCACCACCACGAATCCCATGACATATCCATGTCGACTCCATTGTCCATTCCCATCTATTCGAATATAACGAATGGAAAGACCCTGACACCATCTGTGAAAATGACCAGATTGTGCGCACTATGTTCTGGACTATCCAATTTGGATCCCACTTCGCCCCCCTCGGCTCCTGCTACGTTCAACAACTTCACTAAGAAAACCACCACTTGGTCTTGGACCTCCACCTGTCAATCTGTGTTTTCCCTCTTAAAGGACCTTTTCCTCCACAAACCCGTCCTTCAGATGCCAAACCTCTCGGCCCCCTTTGCTATTGCTATCGACGCCTTCAAGCACACCTCTGGTGGCATTCTCTTGCAAACTGATGCCAATGGAGATTGGCACCCCTGTTCCTGCATCTCCTCGTCCTTCTCTCCAGCAGAACAGAACTACAACATCTATGATCATGAACACCTCGCAGTCATCTGTGGGCTTAAGGCCTGGCAGCACTATTTGTCCAGCTCTGCCTTCCCTGTCCAGGTCTTTACTGATCATAAGAATCTTACATACTTCTGCCAGCCCCAGACCCTGAACCATCGCCAAGCCTGTTGGCTTATCGACGTCACCGACTTCAACCTGAAAATGATCCACATTCCCTGATCTCTCCTTGCGGGCCCTGATGCCCTATCTCGTCACCTGGACCTTCTTCCGAGGTCCGACCTTGCGAGGTCCGACCTTGATAACGAGGGTGTTACCCTCCTTCCTAAGTCTCTCTTTGTCCAGACTATTGACTCCGCCCTTCATTGGCAGATCAAAGGAACTTCCCAGTCTGACTCCCTCGTTCTCCAGGCTCTTCAGTCCATGAATGAAGAGATGTTAACAGCTGGATTCACTCAGCTGGAGTCCTCTGTCAGAAACTGATATATTTGAGTCTATGTAACTACATACCTGGAGTCCTCTGTCAGAAACTGGGGAAAGCGCTGACAGAGGAACTCCGACTATGGACAGTGTAGGGAAACAAACACAAACACTCAGCCACAATGTGGCTGATGTCTAAATATGGAAAACTACTCTAAAAGCGCAAAGTGCACAATCACAATCTAACAAGAGATTCCCCCAGCTTTCCGATCTCACCTCGCCAACTGGCAGATGGAAGCCAGTGTCCTTACTTACCAGGGACACGTCTATGTTCCCATCGACGACAACCTCCGTCATTCTATTTTGCAGCGTTGCCACGATCATGAGACCGCCAGCCACCCTGGGTTCCTCAAGACCCACCAACTTGTCGCTACTGAGTTCTGGTGGCCCAGTCTTGCCTCCTACATCCGCCATTACATCAAGGGCTGTGCCATGTGTCAACAGTCCAAATCCAATACTCACCCCTCCACCCCGCCCCTCGTTCCCATCAAATCCTCTGCATCTCGACCGTTCCAGCAGATCTCCTGTGACCTCATCACCGACCTGCCGGTCATGCCCGCCGGTATGGATTCCCTCCTGGTCATGGTAGACCATGGCCTTACTAAGGGGGTAATTCTCTGCCCCACCAAGAAAACCATCACCGCCAAGGGGGTCACCAACCTCTTTTTCCACAAAATCTTCCTCCGTTTTGGTCTCTACAATAAAATTATCTCTGATCGTGGTTCCCAGTTCGCCAGCTCCTTCGCTCAGGAACTTGGGCAACTCCTCAGATATAACCTCACCCTCTCCACTGCCTACCACCCTCAGACTGATGGTGAAATGGAATGTGTCAATCAGGAGGTTGAAAACTATCTCCACATTTACTGTGGATCGAACCCTGGGTCATGGGCTGACTCCATTTCCCATGCCGAATTCACCCATAACCACCACCCTCACTCCGTCACCAGCAAATCCCCATTCTTCTTGATGATGGGTTATGAACCCCATGCCCTATCTTCCATAATCTCCGACTCTTCCCTCCTTGCCATAGATTCCCGGCTTAAAGCCCTTACTACAGCCTGAGACAAAGCCCTTGCCACCCACAAACTTGCAAGACAAACCATGGCCGCACATACCTGACATTTGTTTAAACCCTTTGCCCTAGGAGATAAGGTTTGGCTCGAAGCCAGAAACCTAAAATGCTCTATTGCCAATCCGAAGTTTGCTGCCAAACGGGAAGGACCCTTTACCGTCACAAAGGTACTATCCTCGATCACGTATCAACTTCACCTCCTGAAGACCTGGAAAATTCATCTGGTCTTCCATGCTTCGCTTCTGACGCCATACCATGAGAATGATGTTGACAGCTGGATTCACTCAGCTGGAGTCCTCTGTCAGAAACTAATGTATTCGAGTCTATGTGACTACATACCTGGAGTCCTCTGTCAGAAACTGGGGAAAGTGGTGACAGAGGAACTCCGACTATGGACAGTGTGGGAAAACAAACACAAACACTCAGCCACATTGTGGCTGATGTCTAAATATGGAAAACTACTGTAAAAGCGCAAAGTGCACAATCACAATCTAACACA
>QFEM01006683.1:0-10273 GCA_003316205.1 Boletus bicolor
CAAACAAGTAGGTCGTTTCTGTCTTCCGCAGGTCAGTTCTTATCGACGCCGAATCATCAGGCCATCGCACCTGGTTTACCGTCACCGTGGGGTTGCGAGAGCGTTTTGATGGAGTGGGCGCAAGTAAATTTGATGAATGGTTTGTGGAAGGGTGTTTTCTCTGCAGCTTGTGATGTGAGCATCACTCCTGTGAACGAGTATCATGAAGTTGACTCATAGATTGAAGTTGAAGGTCCCGAGGCTCATGATCTATCGAGTCTTGTGTCAAGGTCTCGAAGCAGTTGGGGGGATAACGGACGCGATCGAGTGTTTCCATCAGATGACGAGCGAACTAACTGAGGAGACCATTATGCTGGGTGAACAGTCAGAATGGGTTCTTGGTGAGCAGTCACGTATACTGTACAAGTGGTATTTACGACCATTCTCCTTCAGACTTCAGGTATCGCTGCTCCCAAAGGCTGGAGCGTTTCGGCGATTCAGCCATGGATAATCGGCGGCATGATGAGGCCATCGAACACTATTCCGCTGCACTATCTATCCATCCCGCCAACACCCAACGCTTTTTCATCATGCGAAGCAAAGTTTGCATAGCAAAGGGGTCATGGGAGGATGCACTTAATGATGCAAACGAGGTGCGTCCTATTGTCTTGCGCAGGTCCCTTCATGTCGACGCGAAATCATCAGGCGATCGCAATTGATCTATCGTCGCCGTGGGGCTACGAGATGAAGCATGCAGCTTTACGTGGGGCAGGACGTTATGATGAAGCGATACAAACGTTCGAGACAATGCTCTCAAAAACGGCTCGATCCCCTGATCCAAATATTCGTGGTGAGTTACATCTTTGACATCATGCAAGGATGATTGGTTGACGTCGTCTGATAGAATGTCGTGACCAGTACGTTAGCCCATCAAGCACACGAGCAATGATTCGCAAAATCGTTCGACGGACCATACGTCGTTCGCCACGCGTGCTCATCAACACATCCACGGGTCGCCTCCAGAACAAAATTGAACAGGCATCTGCATTCGAATCTCTGCCCCTTTTCAACGAACTCGTATCGTCGATGACGACACGCATCGACCGCGGTCGCATCAAGCGTGAAGTAAGACAATACTTTCGATACGTCATGCTGTCGCACAAATGGGAAGAGAACGAACCACTGTTCGAGCAGGTCATTCACGTAGCGGTGTATGACCTGGATAAATCACCGATTCATGACAAGCTGCAAGTGTTTTGCAAGATTGTTCGGGATGCCGGATTCAATTGGGCGTGGAGCGATACTTGCTGTATTGATAAGCAGGATCATTTTGTGCACCAGGAGGCATTGGTCGCCATGTTCAAATGGTATCGTGGCTCAGCGATGATGATCGTCTTCCTCCGAGGTGTTCATTCACCAGCAAAGCTTGGCGACCTCATGGGGAGCATTTGGAACACTCGTGGGTGGACATTGCAGGAATATGTTGCCGCCAAGATCATCCGCTTCTACACCGAGGATTGGACTCCATATCTGGGCCTGGGAATGTTGAACCACAAAGAGTCGCCTGAAATCATCTCGGAGATGGAACAGACACCTGGCATTTCTTCACAAAAATTGATGGTACTTCGTCCGGGCTTGAACAACATTCAGGAGAAGCTCCGTCTGGCTTCTACCCGACAGACGACGCTGGTCGAAGATGCTGCATATTCATTGCTTGGCATCTTCTCGGTTACCGGCATACCAGTAATATATGGTGAAGGGGAGAGCGCACTAGGACGTCTATTGGCTCACATTCTCGCCGGGTTTTTGCACAACAGCGCAACATAAAGTCTATGAGAGAACCGTCACATAAACGTCACCTGCATGGCATCCAGAACTCCTCACCATGAACCCAATTCGCTTGTGCATCATGCATATCCTTTTCTCCTGCCAGTTCACTCACCATTTGGTGGAAACAGTCGGTAGCATCCAATGTACAATCGAGCGTCTCAAGACGTTCACATACGAACCTATAAATCGTGAATCTCGGAACCATGAACTCCAAACCAGGAGTGTCAGGCCCATGAGGGATACCAGAGAAAGAGGAGATACTCACATTGACAGCGGCGACTAAAGCATCTTTCCAGTCGCCACTCGCCAATGTTGATTTTGCCCACACTCTCAAGAGCGGCGTGGAGGTTGTTGAAAGGGTTGAATGAAGTATCGTCACTTCATCACGTCGGGCGGTCTCCGAGGCTGCGTTGCCATGGCTTTTGGGAGTGGCAAGACATCGTTGGGTGAAATCTACGGGAATCAGTTGAATTCATGGCAAAAAAATTGGGGAGCAGACTCGCCAGAAACCCAATTGGTGATAGTTTTACTCGCATAGACCCCTTTGTGACAAGCATTTACCATGTTGAGGAGAGACCTGCCTGCCTCGTTCCTTCGGCCCGCTGCATACAGTGCTTCACAAAGACGCTGTCGAATCGTGAAGTCGAGATCGTCAAACTTCCAACCACATATCTGTCAAAGACAATGGCCGTTATTCACATTCGCGAGATAGTTGGTATGAAGTTTACCAATGAGATGGACGAGAGGGATGACCCCGCAGAGTATCGCATTCGGGCCCACGCACGCTCGAATGATTGGATCGCACCCTTGTAGTTGCTGCTCTCCATATGTGAGTTTCCAAGGAGAAAATACATATATGCCTGCTGGCGATATCAGTGGTGATATTCATCCAGTGGTGGCGCGTTGTGCACGTTCCTGAACCACATAATAGATCGATTCAACGGGCATGGTAGCAATGAGGTCGTCTAGACGCGATATCGCATCGTCGCGCTCTCCGGCCATAAATATGATGATAGCCTGAGTAATATGAGCAGCTGAGAGGCAACCAAGTTCGAGAACGTGGAGCACACACCTTGACGAGAAGGAGAAAGCTGACGTGAGTTGAATGGATGTGCTCAAACGCGATGTCGCACGCCCAATATGCCGCGTTCTTTTCACCCTTGCCAACGAGCGCTATACCCTTTGCAATGTAGCCGATGACGGAGGGCTGAATTTTGATGGACTTTGTATAAATTGGGTTTATTGTAAGCGTATGGGAGAGCGGAGCAGCACACACATATTCGGCATCGATGACCGCTGCGTCGCAGTCCCGTAAACGGGCTCTTACAAGAGCTCGACTAGCGAGTACATGGTGACTTGGATTTCGAGTCTCGGAGATTGCTTGCGTCAACAATGTTTCCGCGTTCTCGAGCTGATCGTGGTTCCACGAATCGAGCGCAGCGTCATCGATACGGATTTCTGGTTCCTGAAGTGTGCGATGTAGGCGAGACAACGGGATTGAATACCACGTGGAAATACGACCGGAAAAAGGTAAATTAGCAGTGAAACTATTCAGATACGCCATGATCCAACCTACAGTGATGCGGGATAGAGTAGTGATGGTGATTCCCCCATCCTTTCCACCGATTGCGAGAAACCGGCCGTCTTGGGAGAGTGCGATTGAACATATGTCTTGAGTGTGTTGGATGGTACTAAGCCGGGTGCGTGTCAACGTGTCCCAAAACGTGACGGTACGGCCTGTAGAGTATGCAATAAATCCCCCATGCTTTAACAGGGCAATGGACGAGTAGTCGTAGTTGGTACCAAGAACCGGCCATTCCGACACTGCTGACCCGGTGGACGCTTCGACCTGCTTGATTTTATCGTCGGATATGATGAAGAGCTGATCATTTGCCCAGAGAAGACCGGTGTTGTAGTATGGTGTTACTACTTTCACTTGGATGTCCACGAGCAAGCGGCCGGAGTCGTCGCTGTCATAAACTCGAACTGATTTCTGAGTGGCCGTCGCGATTCGATCGCCCTGCGGCGAGTATTTGGCTGCAATGACCAAGTCCCCATGGCGGAGTGGACCGACGACTCGTTTGCGGGTCGCGACGTCCCAAACGCTGGCTGTACCGTTATCCGATGCAGCGACGAGTCGAGTCGAGTCGGGCGAGAAATCGACTCCATTAACGGCACGGCTTTCCCTGTGCGAGAAGACTTGCTCGTGTGTCTTTGCGTCCCACACGATCACATCGGCCCAACAATATCCCCGCTGCGATCCACCTGCCGTCCCTCGAGACAGCGAAACAGTTGATGATCCACGTTGTTGTCATTTTTGCCACTTGTTTGCCGTCTGCCACTCGCCACACTTGAAACCCCTTGGACCCACTCACGAGATGGTCGCCGTCCGCTGAGAATGTCACAGCATGTATCGGGTTGCCGACGTTGATTTCTATGACTGGGGAGTACTCTTGTCCAAGAGTCAGCACCACCGCATTGCCCCCATTCTTGTCAGTACCCACCCGTCCGCGTCATTGTCGGTGACGTGGTCATCAACGACACAATCTAGCAGAGCAATGGATAGAGTCGACGAACAAGTAGTGGTCCGTACATGCACATGCACGTTGTTCTTCCTTGATATAGACCAGGCATACCATCACCTCGTGTTTTCGGCACTCAGATTACCCCACCGCGTCTGTCTGGGACCCTGTTGATTAATGGTTGGTGACTCGGTCAGTCGCTAGAGGTAAAAATACCTTCGTTATGGACACTCAAAAAAAAAGTGGAAACCACTGAGATCAGTAGAAACACTCGGCAACAGACGTGGAGCAGAATACATCGCATACAGGGCATCAGCCACGGTAAACTCTCAACTCAACCCCATCCAACGTCACCCTTTGCTCTTCGTCAACCACCATCGCCTCCTGTTCGTCGACAATAGATTAGTGTCACTCCCTACGGGTACCGCCCGTCCGTGTTTTTTTCCCTGCGCCAATGGTCAGAACTCTGGCCCACTGCTTCGAGACTCCAATGCACGGCAGATTGGTCATGCGCAGGGGTTGCCGCTCGGCACACCTGTGGCCTCAGAAAATGCGAGCGGAGTGTACATTTGAGTGCTAATACACGTCACATTCACTGTCGGACTTTCAAGATAGGTCGATAGGTCGATCGGTCGACCAATCGACCCCTGCGCATGGCGATGCTCTCCCGATGCAACCGATTGACAGAGGTCACGTGGGTCGATTTGGGAGAAACTAAACTCTTGCGTAGGTCGCTAGTCCGCAGCTTATCTTATCAGCTGTATCATATTCGAGGCGTGTTCGCAACCGTACTGTAAGTTGATCCTCGCGGCGCTGGCCTTTTTTTACCCATCGAGAAACGCGAAACGTGAGACGTTCGACTTGACGTGAAGTCGAGATTGAACAAAAGGTCCAGAGTCCAATTTTGAAAAAAAAAAAAAAAGAACCAACCCACTCAAATGTAGAACCAAGGGGAAAACGGTCGATTCGTACGCCAACCCTCGACAAAAGCGCATTCAGCCCGAGGGGTGCTCGTCTTCGAAGAGAAACCCAAAAGTGAAGAGAGCGAAAAGCCGCTCATTCAAATCGCTCGTCGAGAGGAGTCTCCCAAAAAAAAAAAAAAAACCTCTTCAAACTCGGCCTCAGCACAACTATACACTGCCCCTCACGACATCAATCGCCGTCTGCATCATCTCGCTCACCGTCGGTGCGACCCCCACTCGTTGTCTCTTCCCTTTCTCCTCCTCCCCCCGCCCCATCGCATCCCCACCGTTACCTACCGCACCTTCACCCTCACCATCCCCCTCCCCCTCCCCCTCCTTCCGCTTCCCCGCCAAATACGCCAAATACTTCAAACTATGCTTCACCACCGGCGCCCGCGCAACGTCCATCGGCGGCGCCGCGAACCACAACACCTCGTTCGTCTCCGGAGAACGATCAAAGTAGACAGCTAGCAGGTCATCAGCATCCCAAAAAAAAAAAAAACGTTCGCGAGAAAACGAAATACGCAACTCGTTTCGGTCGGCAGCTTGTCCACGATGGGTGCAACGGTCAACGTGCCTGCAGCCGTCAACATGCTTCGGTCTTTCGTGTCCCCGTTTCCGTTTCCGTTCCCAGCGCCTGCGCCCGCATACGCTTGGGCGGGCCCGGGCGTTTGCGGCGTCAGAGGTACCGTACCCGTCATGGCCGTCTTCGTCAACACGACGCTCGAACCCGCTTCCGTACCCGTCCCTGGATTCCGCCTTGTCCGCTTCCGACCCGTCCCACCCCCTTCAGTTTTCTCCCCCTCCGCCTTCTCCAACGGCTCCCCAATCCCCCCAGGTCCCTTGGCCGCCCCCGTCGCGCCGACAAACGGACTGGGCACCTTGGCGGGATACACCACGCTCTCAAACCCATAAATCGGCATAAAGTCATCCTTTTTCCTCACTTCCTCAGGGATACAGCTCGCCCAGTTCTTGATCTTGACAAACACCCGCTCTCGTTCGTTGTACCGAGAGTGGCAAACGTAGAGCGGCCATCCGGGATACCAAAAAGGGGGACGAGGACGTCCGCGGATATGTCGGGCGGTGAATTGAACGGCGATTTTTTCGAGAACGTCTTCGACGGGGTGGTCCGCGAAGAGGCCTTTCGAAAAAACAATTTTTCATCATCGTTTCATTATTCGTATGTTCGATGTTGGTTCCAAAAGTTCGTTTTCATTTCGTGTTGTTTTTAGATATGGAAATGAAGATGGCGTATTTAGTCGCACGAAACGATCCACATCGGTGAAGCAACATACTTGTTTTAAAAACTTCCTTGTCCATGAATTGGGTATGTGCCGGGTGAAACGTCTACGTCATCAAGGTGGATAAGAAAAAAAAAAGGAGACGGAGGAGGGTATGTTTACTTGTTCAGGTCGGTAATACCAGCAGATCGAAAGACCCGGTTGACCCCTTTTCGCACTGTCCCATATCCACGTGTCAGCCTCTCGCCACAAGAAGTTTAGAAAGAAAGAAAGAGAAAAAAAAGTTAACAAGGTAGCAAGGAACGAGAACCACCCACGCTTCGTCCGAGATCCAACACTTGAATACATGCCCCACAATCGGTCGACTCGGATCGTCCGGATTACTCAAATGGAGCCAATCCGCCAGTCGAATCGTCCATCCCTTGTAGTGCACCTCGTCTACGAAGGTGCGATCTTTGGTCGAGACGCGAAAGGTGGTGATGCCAGGCACGCCGTCGGCGTCGGCTGTGGCGTGGAGGGGACGGGCGGTGCCGGGCCCGGCACGGATGGAGGCAAAGTGCGTGGGGGAAGTGTAGGGGGGACCAGCGGGGGGAGAGGGGGAGGTGAGTGCCTGGTAGAGTCGCTAGCGAATCATTTCCGATGTGCGTATGCATGGGCGTGTATGTGTGTGTGTGTGGTGCCAATCCATACATCATCATTCATGATCCGAATAATACGTCAAGGGATATGATGACCTTACCTGGAGGACAAGCACACGGCCATAGGACTCCGAACACGGCTCGTACCACCGTCGTCCTTTTTCAAACAGCCGTGCCATGTCGAGATCGAACTCGTTCGAAGACGCATATGATGTTGATCGGACACGTCCCTACAACAACGCCCTTGTGGTCAGCATAACACAGCGCACAAACACACACACCTCGATCAATTTCAGGGACATGGGTGACTGGGTGTGGAATTAACGGTATGAGACGCAAACAGGGTGGTCGGATGTCCTTACCTGGTAGGATAAAAGGGGCGACGTGAGCTCCTCGGGGACAGCTTCGAGCGCAACAGCCAAACGATTTCCGCTACAGAACATGGCGACTTGGTCACCCACAAAATAAAATAAAGGATCACCGGCAAGACGTACACGATGTCCTTGTGACTCTTGATCGCCAACACGATTTCCAGTTGTCGCTCCTATTATGCGTAATAACCCATGTCACTATCACAATTCACGCACGCACGCACAAGTTCGAACCGAAAAAAGAATAGGAAAAAACACAGAAAGACGGGGAAAGAAGCGCCCCCTGCGCGTATCATGAGAAAGGAACACACCTGGGTGACCTCGGACATCCAACCCAGATCCCCCAACCCGTCCCAACGCGGCAAACTTTTCTCGAGCTGGCGGATGATCGCCTCGCTATCGCCGTCTCTGTCTTCTCCGGCGGCAGCACCTGCCTGACCGTCCGGTTCAGGGGACATGGCCTGCACGTCCACGTCCATCATCTCGGGCGAGGAGGGGTGCACGGGAGGTGTGCCGCGTCGTGGCGCGGGTTTGGGTGTATTTGTGGACGTGCTTCCAGACGCCAATGCGGCAGGTTCTGCCATCGTTCTAGGTTTAGTAGGGAGATGGGTGGATTGGGACGGATCAGAGCGCGGCGGAGCAGTTGGAAGGGTTCCGTGAACCTTTTGAGGCGAGGAAGGGGGTGGTGAGTGGCGTGGTGTCGGAAGCAGGGGTCGCTTCTGCCATTCAGTCTCCAGCACGGTCTACGAAAACGGCAAGGACTGTCAGAACGGGGATTGTGAGGGGGAAAGCATGGAAAGAAAAGGGGCGGAGAGGGGGGGCTCGGAAAAGTAGAAGGAAATTTTGTACATCCGTGGTGGTCCTCGGATAATGGAGAGACGGAATGACTCACTTTGAGGGTTTCGGCATCCGACGCAATTTGACTACCTGGTTCATTGTAGAATAGGGCGTTCCAGAACACGAGGGAGAGGTCTGTATAGGCATTTATTGGGTCCTTGTACCGATTTTTCTCCACGCTGGCTCTCACGCCATTGATACACCGGGGTTCGGGAATGACCTACAATGACGAGAGGGGGGGATGGGTGTATGTGTGTATGTGTGTACGTGGTTCTCTAAAGCAGGAAAAGATGTGGATCGAATAAAGTACCTCGTAATACTCGGGCCAGTCCGCCCTATCGACTAATTCCATGAACATGCCGGACAGTTGACGTTTACCACGCGCCGGTGTTGTGGAAACGAGAATATCGATAATTTCCTCTATTGCAGTTTTCTGTGCAGACGTAATTGGCATTTCTGAAGGCAAGGTCGAAGGAAGGGTGAGTATTACGGCGGCGGTTGTCGTGTAATGTAAGTTCGGACAACGAGGGTGTTTGTTCGAGTTGGGCAAGAGCCTTGGAAACTAACAAGGACAAACACACGACGTTCCGGTTGTGATCGCTTTCAATGGGTTAGGAATCCTGCCTCGTCGATGCCACGCCATGTCCATTTTACAAGAAAAAAAAAACGAAAAAAAAAGTAACGCCGGGATCGTCGTTAAACGTGGTGACCTTGTGTGGCCTGATAGAATCCATGCTGTCCGCGCGGAAAGGGAAATCGACGTTCGACAAGCGAACGATGCCAAGGCACGAGGCAGGGTTGTCCAGGGATGGTATTCCCCGTTTCCGCCGTGATCTGTGAGAGGGGCAATGACCGCGTGTTGTGCGAGGGGTCCTCTACGCCGCTGAACTCGAATGCTAATAAGTTTCTCTCTCTCTCGTAAAGAACGTCTCAGTGAATATGTCTGCGACCACCGTGTATATAAGCCCTCCTCCTCCTCCTCCTCGTCCCTCCCCCATTCCGCCATGCAGAGTTCCCAATTCGCGTTTCAAGAGCACATCCCACTCGGTCCGTCGCTTGCTTCGCCGGATCCGTTCTCGCGCTTCCTCGACAGATCTTCCATCTACTCGCCCTACGACCACCATCATCTCTCCGGCCGGTCATCCGCGTCCCCGCCCCTCCGTACCCTCGACGTTCCCCCCTCCTTATCGACATTTAGAACGATCGCTGGCGGTCATTCACACTGCGACTGGCCGGACTCACTCCCCTTTCTCCTCCCTCAACCGCTCCATTACGACTATCCGCCCTCCACCGATAAAACGCCATCCGCACTCTCTTCTTTTTGCATAAACCTCCCAGAGCCATCCACCATGTCCGTGCCCCCTCCTGACCCATCCCCCTCCTCACACACCGGGACCGCCTCGTCCCCCGCGACCAGCTCGGACATCACTCAATCCATCCGCACCGCCTGTGCAAACAATTCCCGCGCCGCTTCTTCCCGCACATCCAAGCAGGAAGGAACTGGCCCCCGTCCGCGCGAGAAGAAGCACGCCTGCTGGATGTGCGAAAAGTCGTTCGACAGACCCTCCACCCTCAGAAAGGTCCGCATCCCCCCGTCTTATAAACACACCACGCTCACACACACACCCTCCAGCACTTGCTTGTCCACACGGGCGAAAAAGGTGCGCCCCATGACCGCTCCTTCCCGTCTCTCCTAATCCGCACTTGACAGCGTTCGTGTGCGATACCTGCGGTCGTCGCTTCGGCGTCGCGTCCAACTTGAACCGTCACGTCAAGCGGTGCATCCTCAAACCCGTCAACACAGCCAACCGTGCGCACCAAATGTCCACCGCCGCCACCACCTCGTCCTCGTCCAGCACCCCCCCTTCCACCGATGCCCCTCCCCCCCTCCGC
>QFEM01006688.1:0-26692 GCA_003316205.1 Boletus bicolor
ATCCCTCCTCCTCTTCCGTCTTGACCGTACTCCCCACCCCGCTCTCCTCGGCCACGGAAGCGATCACTTCGGTGAGGGGTCCAGTCTGGACGCGTTCGGCGTCTGGGCCGAAGAGCTGGATGAGGAGACGATGGATGGCGTGATAGTCGTTGGCGGCGTCGACGTTGTAGTAGTCAAAGTTGACGTCGACGAGGGCGGGGGTCTACTTGGTTTGTGGGTATGGAGGTGTGATGCGGTTTGGGGGAGGGGGCGTACTTGTTCGTCTGCGCTGTCGTCGTCGACGTCCATGTCGTGGGTTTGCTTGCGTTTCGACATGGTGAGAGGGAAGATATCTGTGATCGGAACGGAAGTCGGAGCCTTGGACTACTCGGTGCTTACATAACATGACTCCGGAAACGGGGTGAAGGGGGTGGACATACTCTCCACTTGACAGACACGTCCGGCGCACAACGACCACCGCCCCCTCACCGTTGCACACGATGGCCACGACAACGACGACAATGACGACCACCGTCGTTGAAGAGGGAAAGCTCCTCAGCGAGTCTTTGGCCACCGTCAAGATACAGGTCGGCCAGATGAAGCGTCATCTGGTACGTCGCGCGCTCGTCTCCCGGTCCTCGGACATGGGGGGAACGGAAACGACCCTCGGCGCTCGTGTGCTGACGTAGGTATCCCCAGGATAACGATGAAATTATGGACGCCCTCAAAAGCGCTAGTCTCATGCTCGCCGAACTGCGCACGTCCTCCCTCTCCCCAAAGCAATACTATGAGCTCTGTACATATTCCCATCCTATTATTTTCCACCTCTGACACCATACAACGCCCAGACATGGCCGTTTTCGATGCGCTACGTCATCTTTCCAACTATCTTTACGACGCACACACTCAATCCCGACACCATCTCGCGGATCTGTACGAGCTCGTTCAATACGCTGGAAACATCGTCCCTCGCCTCTACCTCATGATCACCGTCGGCTCAGTCTACATGTCGATTCCCGACGCGCCCGTCAAGGAAATCATGAAGGACATGATGGAGATGAGCAGGGGCGTCTTGAACCCCATACGAGGGTTGTTCCTACGACATTATCTGAGCGGTCAGACCAGGGATTACTTGCCTATCGGGACAGAATCTGGGTGAGCTCATCCCTTTTCGTGCTTCGTTACGAAGTCCGTTGCTGACACGCGACCCTGTTTCGTTTCGCTCGGTCGTCGCACAGTCCACAAGGAAACCTCCAGGACTCGATCTCGTTCGTCCTCACCAATTTTATCGAAATGAATAAGCTCTGGGTGCGTCTTCAACATCAAGGTCACTCGCGCGACCGGGAGAAGCGGGAAATGGAACGTCGCGAATTGCGTATACTCGTCGGCACGAATCTCGTCCGCCTCTCCCAACTCGACGGTGTCGATTTGGAGATGTACCAGAAGAACATACTCCCCGCGATATTGGAGCAGGTCGTCAACTGCAAGGACGTCATTGCGCAAGAGTACCTGATGGAGGTTGTTATTCAGGTCGGTCTTTTGTCGTCCGTGTCTCGTACAGGAATTAACTCTGGCATCGTTTTGTTTTGGGGCTCAGGTATTCACGGACGAGTTCCACCTACATTCGCTTGGACCCTTTTTGTCTGCCACGGCCCAACTTCACCCCAAAGTCAACATCAAACTCATCGTCATCGCGCTCATCGACAGACTGGCCGCCTACGCCGCGCGCGAGGCAGAGAGTGAAGACCCAGAGGAGACAAAGAGGCAGGAAGAGGCTGCTGCGAAGCGGCTAGCGGAAAAGGTTCGGTTGGCAAGAGAAAGGGCCAATTATGCTTACCATCAGCCGGAAGCCGAGAAAGTTGAGGGCGAGGACGCGTGGGGCAGCGCGGTGGAAGACTCGGAGAAGAATATAGGCGCTACCTTTGGGGAGGGCGACAAGGTGAACGGGGTCTCGTCGGAGGAGGGCAAAGGGAAGGAAAAGGAAAAGGACGTGCCACCTGTGAAGAAGTTCCGGGGCGTACCGGAGGATGTTCAGCTGTTCGAAGTCTTTTGGAAACAGGTCGTCGAACTCATCAAGGTGTGTTGAATGGGACACACAGTGTGATGACGTTTGACCTGTGATCGTAGGCCAGACCAGACTTGTCAATACAAGACATCACGGCACTCTTGGTCTCGCTCACCAACCTTTCACTTAGCTGTTACCCAGACAGACTTGAATACGTCGACCAGATTTTGGGATTCGCGCACAGCAAAATTAAAGAGTTTGCTGATAGGTGCGTTTAACCTCTGCATATAGACGCATCACGCGTGTCGTGGATGCTCATTTTTTTTGTTACAGCCCAGATCTGCACGCTCCTCAAACCGCTGCTAATCTTGCAGCGTTGCTCGTTGCCCCGATCAACTCGTACCAATCCGTCCTCACTTTGCTTGCCATCCCCCGTTACGTTCCGCTTCTCACCAAACAACTCTTTTCTACACGACGCTCCATCGCACACAGCGTTGTCTCGAGCGTGCTCAAGAACGAAACTGTGATCGAGACGCCAGGAGATGTGGATGGCGTATTGGACCTGTGTCACGTGCTGATCAAGGATCAGACGGACGCCGTTGGAGGCTCGGCGGTGAAAGATGTGAAAGAGATACGGCGACAGGGTCCTTATGTGGTGGAGAAAGAAGACATGGCTGAGGAGCAGGGTTGGGTGGCAAGGATGGTCCATTTATTCCGCGCCGAGTCGTTGGGCGTGCAATTCGAGGTGGGTTTCATCGAATTCTGTCTGCGAACTGTGGAAACCGATGCACTTTGGGAAACATGATAGTTGCTGCAAACTGCACGTCGGCACTTTGAGGCTGGCGGTGAACGGATGCGTCATACTTTCCCTGCACTCATCACTTCGAGCATCAAACTCTGTCGGCGGTATAAAAACCGCGAACATCTGGTGAGAATACGACTCTATCGCTCCCCTTGCCCACGTGAGCAGTATTTCTGACACCAAAAAAAACCGCAGGAAGACGACTGGCAATCGAAAGTGACCACCATCCTCAAATTCGTGCGCGAATGCACGTCCATCCTCGCGACCCAAGTCGATTCGCCCTCCCTCGCCCTCCGGCTCTTCCTCCTCGCCGCCCAGATCGCCTCCGAATGCGGGTCCGGATTCGAAGACCTCGCGTACGATTTCTACGTGCAAGCGTTCTCGGTATACGAAGACTCGATCTCGGAGAGCCGGGCGCAGCTCGCGGCGATCACGTTGATCATCGGGACGTTGCAAGGGGCGAGGGTGTTCGAGGTAGACGGGTACGACACGTTGATCACCAAGGCGGCGTTGCATGGGGCCAAGTTGTTGAAGAAGCCGCATCAAGCGACGGCGGTGCATGCTGCGAGTCATTTGTGGTGGCAGGAAGCGGCGTTGGAGGAGGTCGAGGGTGAAGCGGAGGGTGAGCGGAAAGAGGGTGGTAAAGAAAAGGACGAAGGCGAGGGCGCCAAGGCTGTGAGTGACCCTCCCCCGCAACACATCATCAGCGCTGTTTGTCTGACGTGGTCTTCTTTTTTTTTTCTTTTTCGATTCAAAGTATCCACACCAGGATAGCAAGCGCGTGCTGGAATGTCTCCAGAAATCGCTCCGGATCGCGCATTCAGCGACGGAGGAAATCGTGACTGTTCAGATATACTGTGATACGCTCGATCAATATCTGTATTACTTTGATCGTGGGGCACCTGCCGTGCGTTCTTGTTCTCTCTCTCTCTCTCTCTCTCTTCCGTCGTTTTACTCGTTTCTGACGTTCACTCGTTATTCGGACTCGTGCTACGAACGACAGGTCGCCCCCAAATTCATCGTCTCCCTCGTCGAACTCATCACCTCCTCCATCGACACCATCACCTCACCTTCGTCCTCCTCTTCCTACCTGCACCCCTCCCAACGGATCGAAGGCGTCGCCTCGCCCGATATGATCCAACGTCATTTCAGGAACACGTTGCAGTACATTTATTCCAAGAAGACGTCGGAGAATCCGGGGCGGTATGACGAGGTGGAGGTTGTGGGTGCGTTTTTGAAGATGGGGATTACGCGGTAGCCGGATGTGTGTGTGATTTTTTTCCCTGGTAGTGACGGGAGGAGGCGGGATTCGTGCTGATGTTTTTTGTTGTTGTTTTAGCTATACGATTTGCCCTCCCCCCTGAATATGTTGATGTTTCTTTTTCTTCTCATCATCTCTGGGTGAAAACGTTTTTGCACCTACATCACACGCTGACAGCTCTCGCTCTTTCGTTGTTTGTTGTAAAATGTCATACCCTCTTTTTGTCCTGCATAGAAACTTTTAAACAAACGTCGACGACGATGGAGGGATTCCAAGCGTGTGTGTGAAACCAGACTTGAACTTCGAGATCTCTTTTTCTGACCATACGAAGGTGTGAACCAGAAAAAAATGGCGAGATCACGTATTAGATGCATGCCGTGACCGAGTATCAAAAAAGATGGAAAAAAAATTGAACAGATGAATGACTTGCATGGAGAGGAATGCGCATATTGCATGTTGGCCTGTTTTCGAGTCGCTGGGAACGTACCACGAGCTGACCCGCTGACAGGTACGTCTGAAAAAGAAAGATTCCCTTACTCGTTTCTATCGGCACATCATACCCCCTCTCGTTTACGAGGCCGGGAGCGTCTTGTTCGTCTTTGCATATTGTCTTGCGGCTGTAGGAGGGAGAAAAAAGAATAGGTGTTTCAACTGTCGGAATTCGGAGCACCGAGGGGGAGGAGGGGAGAGATGACACGAAGACGAGACTTGCACTGCAAGCATGGAGTTCACGTTTCGGTAATATCATGGAGAGAGAGAGAGAGAGAAAAGGCTTTCCCCATGTGGCGCCCTTCGGCGGTGTACGACGGAACGCGGATCGTCCACGTATGATGGGACTCACAAGAACCAGCGACGCACGTCGCGATCCAACTAGATCCCGTCGTTCGTATAACGCCAAATTGCAAGGCAAAGCGCCGTCTCTCTTACCACGCCAAGAAACCCATCTGCACAGAGATGCATTCGGTTTCCAGACCTGTGAGTGGGGGGGGGGGGAAGAAGTCCAATCGTCCATCGTTCATAGTATGATCCAGCCTGTTTCGATATGTGACGCGTACCTCCTGACCCCGTGTGGGCTTCACGGAGGTAAACGATCATGATGATTTCGCATATGGCACTGGCGCCGCACGAGGCGGGGAGATACTAGCGCTCGTTTCCGATAGACACACGTACCGGATTGGTGAACAGCATCTCGAACGTCCCACTTGACAATCAGACTACAGCCTGGGCATGGAAAAGACTCGCACGAGGTAAAACGTACAAGACACCGGCACACGTTTTTTTTTGATATATGGATGACGAGATCTTGATGGACATTTCAAAACTGAAAATGACCGTATACTTGTGCTCCTAGGGCCACTCTCGATCGGATGGGAAACCTGAAGATTGTGAAATAAATTACTTGTTCGATTGAACCACAGCGAGAAATCGTAGCTGTGGGGAAACCCGAGCTTCGAGTGATCGTGCAGGGTGCAAATTTGATGTAAAGAAGGAGTCGTAGGAGGCGTTGGCAGCATTATTGCGGATGTCATGCTCACCTGTGGTGTGGATGTGATTAGGTTTTCAATGCAGTGAGGAGGCACGGAATGTGATCGGCGTCAGAGTCTTTCAACTCAGAGATGGCAAGACATTTGATTGGCTCGAAGGTGTACCACTGCGATTATTGCCGTGGTGCGTCGAGGGAGCTGATAGTCATCATTGGCAAGGGTAAGAAAATAACTACGTGCCGCTTCAGGGGCTGAAAACAAAAGTTCCCACCATCCTCGAGCGTCCTCTCCTGTGATCTCAATTCCTCCCTTGTCCTTATCCCCCTACTCTGCGCCAAAGCGAGCCACGGCGGATCTCCCTTGCTCGAGAGATCAAGCCCGCCTCCTCCAAAGGCGACATTGCTGCAGTAACGAGATGCTAAGGTATACAGCTATCGTTCAGAGATAAGCCGAGCGCGAACGGGACTTGGCACTCATTCTGGGACATTGGGTCAGTGGCAATCAGAACGTCTCGGTCAGGACTCGAGTGCCCGTGCAAGTTTACTCGGAGTACTTGAGGCAGACAACCATTGCGGCTCTTATTGGGTTAGCAGCATGTGGACGGTGTTTGCGTGAGTCACCCCCTTCTGCTCGAATCCTTTTGAACGAATTCAAGGTCCGCAATTCCCCAGCTTGGGATTATTGGTTTGCTGCTTCTGGGTGGACTAAGACCGTGTTAAAGACCACTTGAGCAATCCCTAACCATCTGGCGAGTAACCTTTTTCATTCGGTTCCAGAGCTTCCCTCGACTGCGGTTGGTTGTCATTCACTGACAACGAATGCTTGGACTCGCGCTCACCATGTTGTGAGGCCTTGAATAGTCCGTTTCATTCTGCACCGGCTCAGTGATAGAAGCCAACTATCTCCTCATTTCCGCTCGATGTCCAGTGACGGGGTGTACAAAAGTCCCGTCAAGTATCTGGTGAAGTAGATTATCTGAGGCATGTTCTCTGTGAATTTCGCTTGCTGAAGCATGGACTAAGGGACAATTCAATATGAAAAATGCAATGGTCGGATCCAGTGTGTTTTCGAGAAGCGAAGTTTGTCAAAGCTAATGCTTAATCGCGAGTGGACTAACAATCGGGGATAGAACAATGGTAAAAACGACAGTCGGAGCTCAACTCAGTTCCACATCGTGAATCGACAACGGCTATAAAACGTGATCTGGTTTCAATTTTAAACTGTTTGGATAATCCCTCTGGTCTATCACGTTCTCACTCAAAGATGACCACCACACGCCGGACACCCATCGACGAACAGACTACCCAAGTGGCGCTGGCTCCATCGTTAGTCTGGAATGCGGTTGCGCCAGTTTCGCGCCTGCCACTGGAGATACTTGCGTACATATTCATCTACTGCGCTCGCAGGGACTATCACGAAAGCTGGGACGAAATGGGCGTGCCTCAGTGGGTCAATGTGTCGTATGTATGCGGCTGTTGGCGTTATGTCGCATTGAGCTGTCCGACTCTCTGGAGCTACATGTTTATAGCTTCCCCCCGCTGGACTGAAGCGTTGCTCATCCGGTCCAAAGAAGTACCACTGTGGGTTCACGTCGACTTCTCTCCCATCAACAGGAAGGTGGCACTGGAGTTTATGGCACAAGTGACTCCATATGCAGAACGGTTCCGAGAGTGCCGCCTCGACCTTCAATCCGAGGACGCCGATCTCGTATTGCCAATGCTGTCCTCACGGTCTGCACCTCTCTTACACATCCTGGCGATTACTTGCAAGCACCTCCCATATTACTGGAATCACGTGGACGTGGACGCGGAAGTGAACCTTGACATGGACGAGGGTTCTCAAGCTATCAGTCCTCACGTCCTCTTCAACGGAGACACTCCCGCATTGCGTGAGTTACATCTCAAGGACTATCTCATCTCGTGGTGTTCTCCCACACTCAGTGGGCTGACGGTCCTCCGGCTGCGCGACCTGCACTACTCCGTTCGACCAACCATAGCAGAGCTCAGGCTGGTACTCAGTCGCATGCCAGACCTCGCACAGCTTCACCTCGATAATGCGATTCGTGGCGGTCTCCGTGACCCAGCCCGTCTGGATGCTGAGCAGGTACATTTGCCTCGGCTTGCTTACCTCTGGGTCGTGGCACCCTTTTCCAGAATCGTGCGATTTCTGTCTTGCATTGATATTCCAGTGAAGACGCGGGTCAGGTTGGGTTGTCGTCTCGAAACCCACCCAGACTGGAACGATTACGCGGCATTCTACGGAATTCTTTCCCAGAGATTCAGCAATCCCGAGAATGAGGCAACTTCCGTCGCACCCATTCGTACAATGATCATGGACAACGCGTCGCAACACATGTTCATCATCTTCAGCAAATCCGAACGTCCGTGCTGTGGTCACCAAAAATGCAACTGGTCGTTCTTCAAGGACTGCGATTGCGACGTCCCGCTCAAGATAGACATTGACCGCCCATCCCACACTGAGCACTGGAACGAATTGGTCGTCGGTATCTGCCGTAGCGTGCCATTGGCATGTTTGAAAAATCTTATCCTGGATGGTTGTCGCCTCCCGTCGGTAGTCGGGTTCGATATCGTCTTGCATCTCCCGGAGTTACGGTACATCGAATCAATCGGTGGGGATTTAGCAGACATTACTCTTCTGCTCTCGCTCTTTCCCCGTCCTCTCCCGGAGAGTGCGGACAAGCCGGCGGATCAGCGTGCCAGCCAGCCATTCGCACCATCGCTACAGGAGCTGTGTCTCAACGGGGTTAGCATTCCTCGGGGCATCCGATGTGGAGGCAATCCAAGCATACACGGAAGCCACGTGGTGCTTTTCCGCGATGCACTCATGCGGCGCAGAGCGGCGGGTCATGAACTCGAACGACTCTTGATCAATGGGAGCTTGTCATTCACCCGGAAGGAGGTGGTATACTTGGGGGAAGTAGTCTCACGAATTGGGGTGGATGGGTTCGCAAGGCTCCCAGATGACGAGTATTGTGAAGATTGCGAGGGAGAAGCATTTGAAGAATTAGGCATCTATGGGCTGCCCGGTGATGACAGCTTCTAGGTTATTGTCTCTTTGTCGTAGGTGGAAGATACTATTGGCTGGGAAGGGGAAGCGTTGAAGCACGGTGGGATGGTGTTTACGCTATTTGGGAGTACGGCGATTTGTATTTTTAGTAAACTTGAAACTCTGTCCAATTGCATATATATTGTCTGTCGATCTGCGTCCGTTGATAAAAGGCAAGTTCAACGGTGATTATGTATATCTTTGGTTGTGTAAGTTACACGTTAGGTGGTGGAATGCGTCCAAATCGTCTGAGAGGCAGGTTGGGGTTCATGCCATGACGGAACGTGTCACCGCGCGATGGCACCTCGTTCCGAAAATCAGGTCGAGTTTCATCATCATTGACCATGACTTGTTCCACACTCTCCGACCAATAGTTACTACACAAGATGCGACTCTAACCCTAATCACACGCCGGTGAGTACATCATCTAGTTTCTGCCCTATTTCCAGAATGTCTCGTTGGGTTCTTCGATGAGAACGCGATATGACACACACTCGAGCATTCTTTCTCTCAGACTGTACTTCCGGCACCGCATGTATGCAAATAAGTCACGTTGCACTAAGTTCAGACGAAGGGATATCTCACCAACCTTTCGGTTGCGGGTGATGGGTTCCTAGATGTAGTAATACGTGTTGAAGTCGGTCGGGATGCCATTGGTGTAGAGATTGTAGCACGCGTTCTGTTCTACACAGGATTGACGCCCAGATAGTCATTCAAGCAAGTGTACAGCAGAGAGTTCGAACTGCCGCTGGGGTTGTACCAGTAGATTGACTGGAAACCCATGTCGTTCGGCGCAAGGTGTGTGCCATCCCTTGGGACAGTGGAGGAGTCGACGGCCTCGCATGTACTGTACTCGTGCAGTCTGCACTGCAAAAGACGTAACCGCCGTCGGGGAGAAGCGTAACGGCAGGAATGCCGGTGGTAGGCGAGCCATTTTCTCGAGGATGCCACTCGCAACAAAGCGGCAAGGATGGAAGTCAGACGCATGAGTTGAGTTGAGAAGGGGTCCTAGACGTTGAACAAGACCCAGGGTCAGTGCAATTATATATGATGAGTATGGCTTTCAAGATGACATGCGAATAAAGCCCATCTGTGTGCACAGAGAAATGCCGGCTGGTTTCTCCCTCAGATCTAGATTACTAAAGGTTGCGGGAATAAATCACAAACACATACGGTAGGGACTTGCGCACCTCAGACGCACGTGATCATGTGGGACGGAGTCGTCACTTGTGTCGCGACTCAGAATCATGTGGATGCCAGTAGCCGAGGATGCCAAAAAATACCATCCTGTTGCCAAGTAACGAAGTTTGACCGCGTTTTACCAATAGCTCCATTGTGGAGATACCATTCCTCTTGCCACGGGTGCCTTGTGTGGATACGAAATCTTAGTCGAGAACTATGTATTTTCTGTGGTTGCCGACTTCAAGTTCGCCGCGTACGTAATGGTCAGTTGGTTGGACTCGCGGACCAAGGTCGTTGACTGGTCAGTGAACTAATGACAGGCTAGGAGTCCGATAGTCGCAGTTGGCGCGATTGGATGTTTACAACGGCGTCGTTTTGACATGATCGGTGGTATTACACAACAGATTTTTGGTGATTTAAGATAGCTTTCAATGGTAAACAAAATGTCAATATAGTGCTTAAAATATAGGTTTATCATTTAGGAGCCCAAAAACTAAGACTTCATTTCAAGTTTTGTCCAGAATTGACAATATTGACATGTCCTAAACGACAAGCCTATATTTTAAGTACCATATTGACATTTTATTTGCCATTAAAAGCTATCTTAAATCACCAAAAATCTGTTGTGTTAGCTACTCCCTCGTCCCTCCGATTTTGCAAACGAGCGTCTTTACATAAAATGCTTTTGGAAAGGCATCCACTGCCACGAAGAGCCACCAGCGAGTGCCACATACACTCCATGGCCAATGCGAGCCCATGGAAAACCACAAACATCCAACGCGGGTATTCCCGTCAACCTCATGGACGATGTGAAGAAGTGCGATCCGTCCCGACCTCCCCCGAGGTCGAATTCAATCGACAGCTTTTGACTTTCTCAATCAGGACAATAAATGACACAGAAAGCAACAGCATCTCCAACTTTTGATCACTTACGTATAGAAACAGACCTCACTGCGAGACAGTGGTGCGTGCTGCGACTCGGGCCGTGCCTACTGTAGGGCTATTACATAGTTCTCCTGCAGGTCAGTCAAAGGTTGGCTATGGACCCTGTTACGGCCATGGTGTATCACAGGAAATAGACACTTTTAATCCCTGCGACCCACTGATCCGCAAAAGATGGCATGTGACATTATTACTCCACGACTCTGCTACCGTGAATCTGGGGCGTCTGGCTGGTGGGCAGGACCTGATGGCCCGCTTAATTTGCGGATTGGCAGGCTTTCTACATAATAAACTGCCCATCAAGACATTCTGCCATTCGACATTCGAGTGTCCCATTGCCACCCCTAGGCCTCATTCCCCATTCCCCACCCTCACTCTCAAAGATAATCAATCCATGAATACACTCGACGGGAAAGGATGTACCAAGGACGAAAATCATTCCACCGAGTCCGCTCTACTCGACAGTGACTCACATTTTCCAGATGGTGGCTTAACTGCTTGGTTGACTGCCTTCGGCGCGTAAGTATCTGTCTTCAACATCGCAGCTCGTGTCAACTGACGCCTTAGTGCAAGCTTTTTGGTCCAATTTGGTGGTTTTGGGTAGGTGATCAAGGCTGCAACTGAAACGATCCTCATTCTCAGTCGCCGCAGATTCGTAAACGCCTTCGGCGTCTTCCAAGGCATATTTCTTATCCTTCTGACACCACACGTCACTCATTCATATGTAGAATTTTACAGTCAACATTACTTGACCAATGTCTCGTCGTCTACAGTATCGTAAGTTTGCCCTTCCATATCAAGTCCGTCCCTCTGATACCGTTGCGTTTTAGCTGGATCGGAAGCACGAATTCATTCTTGATCTTATCCGGAGGGCTCTTTTTCGGACGCCTTTATGACAGGGGACACTTGTAGGTCCACCATCCTCCTTTGGATCCCTTGTTCACGTGCTGCACATATCGATAAGCCACTGGTTGGTGATAGGTGGTTGCAGCCTACAAACAATATGTCTCTTCCTGCTTTCTTTAACACAACGGAACCAATTTTATCAGGTGTGTATCCATCGTGGTAACGCTTCGAATATAACACAATTATTTTAGATTTTCTTGTGCCATGGCTTGGGTTTCGGACTGGCTACAAGCATGAGCTACGTCCCATCGCTTGCTGTGCTGTCTCATCACTTCAAGAAAAGGCTCGCCATCGCCATGTCCATAGTCGCTGGCGGGGCGCCATTGGGCGCCGCAGTATACACGATTCTGCTGAACAACCTTCTGAATGGGGGTCTTGGCTTCGCTAACAGCATCTGCATTACTGCTGCAGCAAATTCCGTGATACTTTTGACTGGTTGCGCCCTTATGCGAACTAGGTCGTTGTATCCGAAGACACAGCTGCACTACTCTCAGCTACTGAGGACATCTTCTACTGACTATCCGTACATGTTCGCTTCTATCGGGTAGGTCACGAACGACGTCATCTGATCAGCAACGACATTCATTCCTTTTCCAGGTTGTTTTTCTTTGGTGCTGGGTCGTTTTTTCCCGTGTTCTACATTCAGCTCGACTCGACCTTGCATGGACTGGGTAAAGAGTTCTCCTTCTACACGGTCTGGTCAGGTTCTTGTTATGAATGCCATATATTAACTATCCATCTCAGATTGTTATCCTCAATGGAGGCCATTTCATTGGTCGTGCCACCGCTGGTTTCATTGCCGCATGTTGCGGCATCCCGTATGCAGTCATTGGAGCAACCTTGGGTTCCGGAATCGTCACATTTGCGATGATGACCCTCTCCACTCGTGCGGGTGCCGCCAGTATAGGGATCTTCTTTGGGTATTTCTCAGGAGTTTGTCAGTAACTCTTTTTTATTGCACTGCGGACACTAAGAGAAACCAGACGTGGCTCTCTGTGCCCCCCTTATCGCACACCTGACGGATGACTTATCCGAGCTTGGGTGGGTTTCGTATCGTCTCACCGAGAGTCACGATAATCTTATTTCGTATCCTTTCTCGAAAGGGCACGCATGGGGATTTCGCTTTTCATGGCAGGTGCGTAACGAATGGTCTCATGTGTCACTTCTCACTCACGCAGTAATAGGAGTCGGAAGCTTGATAGGTGAGTCCTTCGAGAGCTAATGTGTTCAAGCCCTGACCTCAGGCGTGTGCAAAGGAACTCCTCTCGCAGGTGCACTTCTAGGATCGGGCTTTGGTTGGTGGAGACCCGCGGTGCTTTGCGGGGTGAGTTCATGAAGAATACTTGCTATTGTACCACACCTGATCTTTTCTTGTCTGTTGCAGTGTCTTAGTGTCGCGAGCACGGCCATGTTTGTGACCACACACCTTACCCTGCGACGCAAGGAGAGAGCAGTGTCCATAGATCCCTAGGCACTTTCGCCTTTTTGTAGAACGACCGAATGTTGGTTAGCAGATACCATCGCCGCTGGATCATACACTAGATGACTAGGCTTGTAGGGTAAATTATGTATGTACAGTAGTAACAGTTCTTGGGCTTGACGTCCTTGAGCTGTATCCCCACAAAAAAAAACTGCCATCATATTCCCCTTCCATAATAGAAAGAATAATAGAAAGATAACTTTCACTCGTGAACTCTGCCAGATCTCAATTATTTCAGTCATAGTACAAAACAGCGTATTCCTACAAATTACCCCGAGACGCCTCGGATTCGTTGTGACGTGAGCGGAAAATCATACTAGCTCGCCTACAACGAGTCCGGCACACAAGCCTTCGAGATTCAGCTAGCTAGAGCACGCTCACATCGGGACGGCGAGAGTCGCACCTCGCTGTCAATCTGCAAGATGGGGCTCGATGACACAAGTTTGTGTTGTCCTGCCCTCGGATTTCTGGGTGCGGATGCGAGTCCGGTATGCTTGTTCCTATGAAACTATAACTCTCAACCCAGGATAGGCCAAGGATGGGGTCACTCTACCTCTGCAATGATCAACATGCAAGCCCCCACTACCAATAGTTTATAATTTCTGGCGTTCCACGAGCACGGACAACGCGCTTCGTAATATGAAGCAGAGGCTGCTCGATGCAGAAGAAAAATTTGTTTGACAAACGTACCTCAACAGAAATTCAGTGTGGTAAGAGTCACAGATGTTCATAGCTACATTCACATATAGCATATAGTCCTATAACCGAATGATACGTTAGGGTCGGTGAAACCGACTCTGGGATATCTATGCGATCCGTATCAGTGATGTGCTGTAGCCGTAAAAATGCGAATGCAACCAATCTTCCACCAATGTAACCAGTAAGTAGATATGAAAGAGCTATTGATCAAGCCCTAGATGAAACCGTTAGACGGAAACCATTCTTAGCTCCCTAAGCATTGAGACCCGTTCCACGTCAGTGTCCATCGCAGATGATTCATAATCCAATACCGCCGAATACTCTCCTCCATATAAGCCTCGCGGCCTCTTTCCTTTCCCGCACCGCACCGCCATTTCCAAGCACAGACTTGTTCTCGACAGCACGGCGGGAAATGTATGGCATCACCTAAGGTGTGCAGTTAGTTTCGGTGCAACCATCTAAGAGCTACAGCAAAAGACTTGGTGCAAGACGGATACATACCTCCACAAGTGCACCGTAAGGAACGTACTTGATAACGCACGGTGTAGTACTCTTTATACGTCCAACGAGGTAGTTGGTGAGCGAATCTGACATGCCTGCAATGAAAGAACGTGAGATGGACGGATTACAATTACAAAGAGATGGGGGAAATAGGATGTACCGTATAACTGGCCAAAGGTAAGCCTCTCCGCAACGTCAGCTGGGACAGTTACGGTTCCTTTATTATTTCCATCGGCGCTGGCGGCGTTTTCGTGAGCCAGGCCGTTTTTAACCAACTCCCCAAGTATCAATTCAGACGAGAGCCAGTTGTGAGTCCCAAAGAGGACACCAATGCGAGATGTACGACTCGTAGACAACTTCACATCATCGACGATGGCTCGCACAAGGAGAGCTGCACATTCATTGTAACAGACGTCCGTGTCTGATTTAGAGGGATGAACCGGCGGGTATGGGTCAGGTGAGATTGCGATGGAGCCTGATGTGCTCGAGGAAGCCGCCGCGGAGTATGCTGCAAGCTCGTGGGGGTGATATGCACCCCTCACGAGTTTAACGCCCAGTGCGTAGTTGTTCTGCCGTGCCAGTGCAAGTGAGCGTGCGAGATGGGTGGGCGTTCTAGTATCGATCGGTTAATCAGTTGAGCCAGGGCAGCCGTCGTGCGGCGCGGAGATGACAATTTCCAAGAGGACAGGAACTAACCTTCTCAGATAGGCTTGATATGTAACATACACCACTGGCTGCAACTCGGGTCCTTGAGCATCTCTTGGTTCAAACGCCAATCTACTCGTCAGACCGTGATCAGCGATCTTGTTAAAGCGCTCCATTAATGCATGTCCAAAAGCGTCGATAGCGGGTTGATACCAGCTATTTGTCAAGTAAGCACACGACCATGCCAAGCCAGATTCGGAACGGGCATTACCTGTGTTCGGCATCAAGGATAATCCTAATGCTTCGATCCTTAGCACGTGTGCATATCCTGTTCAAGTCATGGTAGAGTTCTTTGAGATCCTCCACGTCCTGCGTTGTCAAGGGCGAGCCCTCAGGGGTCCGAGTAAGAAGAACCGCGAGGTCCGAAGATTCGGGGGTACCAGGGTACGGGACCGGTGGACTCGACGCGGGTCTGGTGCGCGTTAAATGGAGAGATAAGTTGCGTAGCGCATCCACATTCGGGAGGAGAGCCGTCTACCCCAGTCCCATCAGCACGCAAGATAAGTACGTCGCGAAAACGACGGGTTTACCCACAAGCTTTACGGCAACCCAGGTCCGTCTACCCGCGACTTCTTGGGTGCCGAATTCATCCTCAAAATCGGCAGCCACGTCGATGCTCCTGATCATCTCTGCAATGATGCGTTTGTGAACAGGTTGTTCGTTCAGCTTCCCAGAACTTGGACCCTCGCTACTATGATGTGTAGCACCGGCAGCCTCGTGCGCGTCGACTTCCACGCTGTACGCGAATAGTGCACCCTTGTTCTGCTTCCGCAGCGTGGAAAGCAAGGGAAAGGCTGCACGGGCTGTTTCGCCGCCTACGAACTGGGACAGGGGAGAGTCAGCGGTGGGGATGAACATCGGATATAGTATTCGTACATGATCAAAGAATGTCCGCCTCACGACGCCCTCTACCACGATCCCTACGAGGGGAACCTTCAATAGAGAATCGAGTATCTCGGGTGCATGGTCCACGATTGTCTCGCACGAGGTGAGCCCGTATACAAAATAAGTGCGGAACAGCGTCAGTAGAGGTGGCGATACGTCGTATTCGGGTTGAGAGCTGGTCTCGGCCAACTTGAAGGGTGGAGAGGGACATGACCTGGCGTCGGAATATAGACCGAGCACTACACCTCCAGAGATGGCGGATGCGACGAGGAGGGTTGTTCGGATGGGGTGTCGAGTGCGCGTCCGAAGCGGTGCGGAATACAGTCTCCGCGCAGCATGGTAAGATCCGCCAGGAAAACAAAGTATGTGTGGTGCTCTTCGCATCGAGTACATTGTCGCCCTCGTCAATGTGTGAATGGCGGTTTATTCTAGGGTTCCACTCACCGAGAGTGGACGCGGGTCTAGTCCGCTGCCAGATCTTGTGAATGGGCCTATACATAAGGTCGAGGCTGCGCAAGGTCCTTCCGACTCCGAGTCCCGAGTAGCGGCGGCCCTTCTGACATCGGGTCAATACGTCATGTTCGGAGTCGATTGTAAAACAGAAAATACACATTTCCTACGTGGCCAATTACATTTCTTGCAAGCAATTGTCAATCTTTCTTCTCCCAGATCATCACTACCCGACCAACTCCCTGAACTCAAGTCCCCACTGCTCATTCCTTTTCACATCATCCACGAATGCCTCAAACTTCTGGGTTCCGCCCGTGGCTGACGCACCAGCTGCACTGCCGATCGCGACCACTTTTATCAGAGCGGCGACCGCACGCATAGTGCTCCTCCTGAGTTCTGCTGCGCGTTCAAGGTCTTGTTTAACGGTGTCCTTGGTAACAGGTGCCCCTCGCATGGTCGTCTCCAGTGCAGGTGTGAGCTCATCCAAGTGGGCGATGAGAAGGGGGATGCACAACGTGAGGGAAGAAAGCCGGGAGATGAGGAGATGCGACAACACTTTGATTTCATCCGACGGATCTGTGAGTGCAGGAAGGAGATACGTTAGGTACGTCGGAAGGTCAAGTTTGTGGAGGCATGTGTCCAGCTATTGGGGAGGATGATAAGTCACGAGCACGGAATGAATATCATCGTTAAACTTACTAGTGTATACAGGGTCTCCCAGGCGGTCTTGCGTGCGTCAAGTCCGTCATCGACTTTATGCGTCCATGGACCCATTTGCACAATCCGAATAAGCTCGGGATTGACCTTGGTCTCAGCGTAGAGGGTAGGAAGAAGTATTGGGAGGTGATCTCGAATAAGATGTGGCTTCGTCCGTGCAGCAGAGTTTAGAGCGGATAGCGCGAGACGACGAACTGTCTGCATGCAAGTCGTCAACTGTATTCGCTAAACACCGATGAGAGATCACGCACTAAATCAGTGTCTTTCATCAAACTCAAAAAGTCCATAATCAGTGGTGCAAGAAGTTCGTCATAAGAAGGGGAGCTTTCAGCGAACGTGTATCGAATTGCTGATACAACCGTGGCGCGTACGGCTGGATTCTCATCGCGTATACATGCGTGGAGCTGGAGGAGGTAGCGTGATGGGTGTGTAGTTGTGAGTTTGCCCAGGCATGCCGCGGCAACATTTCGTGTCGATTCTTCAGAGTCTGAAGTAGAATTGTAGAAGAGAGGAGTCCAAATAACATCTGCAACAGGTTCCAACTGTCCGTGAGAGCAATGCGTTACAACCTGGTATGGATGATGTTGTCAGCGAATGATTAACTCGGAGAGAATCCCTATAACCAACTTCTTTGAGCGCATGAAGAGACAGTAGCCGCTTGGATGGGTCCTGCTCTGCAACTTTGAGGATAGCAGGGAGGAACATGTGTAAGTTCCCGATCGCGATGTTTCCTTCGTTGTAAGTCAGTGAAAGACCTCCAACCGCGACAATGTTGCCTCACCAGCTGTGAATGCAGCCGCAGTCCTGATCTCTTCCTCTTCTGCAGAAAAGTGGTCGATTGCATTGTCGAACACGTCGTGTTGGATAGACATATCGCTGAGCAATATGAGGCGATGTATCCATCAAATAACACGGATACATACATAAAGCGACCTAGCTCTCCCAAGATCAACAAGCTGAGGACAACAGTTGATGGCTTGGCTTTAGATGATTTCTATTTGTTCAAACATTCGGATGGTCGCAAATGAAATAAGACCTCTGAAAGAACCATACCTTGACAGCCTTGGAATACTCTGCAATCGTCCCAGCAGCAACGCCTTGGGAACTCCTGACGACCTGCCCAACGCATTTTGCGACGTTGGTTGGATTTCCCTCCGCCTTTGGTGACTTTTCAACGCCAATCACAAGGTTGGGAACCACATGTGTCGCAATTTGCCTGTCTGCCTGAACCAGGGCCGAGAAGAATGCAAGCAAAGAGTCGAGAGCCGCACCGGAAACCAGGGGTGAATGAGCTATCTGATAAATATCAGAGAGAAGTTCTTTCTCAACTACCGGGAACGTGATAGAAGGCGACAATTCTAGGAGAAGTGCGATAATAGAAAGCGCTTGCGAAAGCAGAGAGATATCTGAGGTGCCGATGTAAAGTTTGATCTGAGGAATAAGAGAGAGCGGGAGATCGGCAGGTATTCCAGATTGATATCTGTTGGGTGTTTGTTGAGCCGTCAGGAAGGTCCACAGGAGAAACCTACCTTTTTAGCAAGGTGTCCAGTGCAGTGAAAACCTCAGGTTTTCCACCCCGTCCACTCTTCTTCAGCAAGACCATAATCCATTCCAAGCAGGAGTTGACCCATTGGTCACCGATGTCCACGTCCCGAGCAACCTTTGTGACAACCTTGACAGCACCAGCAGTATTGCCAGTGGTGCGGCATATCGCCTGCCACTCCCTTCCGCCTTTAGACTTCATCATATCTGTGGCACATATCCACAGGTCGGCCACGCAGTCCTCTGCACAACTGCGCACCTCCGCATCCGTATCATGCGTGCTGAGTCGCTGCAGGGCTTCATCGTAGACCCGTTCCGGCCATTCATTGTTCTTCGCCGGTCGTGTGGCATTTAGTAGCGCAGAGAAGACACGGAAGGCCTCAGATGCAACTCTGGGATGGCGCTCCCGAAGAGACTTGAGAAGAACGGACGTGAGCGCGGGTAGTGACGGACTAAATACTGCAGGTGCATGCGTCGAGAGGAAGAGGGCAAGGAACGAGAGACATGTCAAATGCAATGTCGATGTTGTGGTGGTTGGCGACTGGGAAAGGATGCTTTTCGACGTCGCCACGATTGGTCCAACCTGACTGGACAGGGATCCTGGCAACACGCCAAGGAGAGCGTAGAGTAACTGGAACCCTGCCTGTACAGTTGCCGGTGCAGTCTTGGGGGGTTTTAGCTGACCGAGTAGCGCCTTTGACAACGCAGGGACCTGTGACCTTAGAAGCGTATAAGGGGTCTCCTCGACATCCATCCGCTCTTCGCTATCACGCTTCCTCTTTCCGCGCACAGTAGAGTCTCCTTCTAGACTTTGCGGCAGACCACCGTACATACTCGTTTGATTGAGAAGTGTGACATAGGCAGCCCATACCTCGAGGCGGACAGTCTCTTCTCTGTCGTTAAATCGTGATATCAGGACGGGAGAAACACCTTTGTACAACGAGACCAGCAATTCTGGACGAGTGACAATTACAGCTGACAGTAACTTTGTTGCAGAACGACGAATCTTGTATGAGGTATCTTCGTCGTCAGAGTACCTGGAGACAGTCAATATGCCAGACCGACACCATGATGTGCCAACGAACTGATCAAGCTCTCCATCGTCATCGTCATCGTCAGCACCTGGCATTTCCTCATCTTCTCCGTCGTCTTCTCCAGCGTAATTCTATGTGAAAATGAAGCGGTGTTTCGCGATGTAAATGAAAACCAACTTACAGGGTCATATTTGATGTACTGGATCCCTACTTGCACCATGGAATCTACGAATGGCGTAGCCTCTCCAGGCGACCTCAGTAGTAATGTTTCCGAAGCCTTCAACAGGTGAACAAAAATCCGAAAGTTCTAGACATTTACACTACCTGCAAGCATCCTTCCCTCAGTTCATCGTCGTCACGTTTCACTGCTTGTAATAGGCCAGGTACGATATCTCCCAACGACGGTGTCAACTGTTGCGGTGACTGCCTGAAGATCGCGGCGACGAGGTTCACTGTGGTCCTTTGTTGTTCCAGGTTGGCGTTCGCTACGAGGAAAGGTAAAATGTTGTTCTGAAGTAAAGTCGAGAACAACTCTGGTGGAGAAGCGGGGACAAATTGAGACAATGTGGATATGGCGCGTTTTCTGACTGCAGGACGTGAATGAGTCAGGAGAGGGGCAATGGCGGTAAGTGGCTGTGGACTCAGAGAAGGATCCGCAAAGTGAGCCGGAAAGCGGGTGATAAGGATCGAGAGTGTGGATAATGTCTCTAGTAACGTCTCCGGCGGGGTGTCGGGCTGGAGTGAATGTTTGTCAAAGGGAGTCGTTTCGGGTGAGCTCATCTTACATTAGAAACTTGTCCGAGTAGCTTTGGCGTGAGCTTTGAACACGCCTTCCCAGCGATCTTGCCGTCTGGGGGCAGTTCCGATGTGATGGTCTTCAGAGCTATGAAGTGGCGTCAAACCCATCACGTCGTATAATGTGTAGGTGCTAACCAAGCCCGGATATATCTCGTAGTTCCTCGTCCTTTCCGACCGAATAGTTAATGAGACTGTCCACAACGAGTTCCATTTGGTTCTCTCTGATAATCTTGATGAGTTGCCCGAGACTTGAGTACCGTGCGATGCGATCCTTAACGTGATGAATCCAACGCAGAGCGTGAATATAAAACACACCATTTGACCGCCTGGTTCTTGACCTCGGAGATTGTATCTTCGACGAGTTTAAGCACTTGACGGAGAACTTTGTTTTCAGTGGTCTCATCGCCGAAGAAGCTGTTTGAATCCTGCTTGATCTCCAGCATTAAATCGTTCAATCCCATGAACCTGCGATTCAAGTTTGGAGACTTCAGAGTCACAACTTTGACGCGTCTAGGTGATCGCCAACCTGAAGTCCTGGTCAGTTGACTGCATCTAGAAATCCGCAGTAAAGTGAGTCGTTCATGCGTACGCGACAAAGACGATCGTTACCTTTTCCACCAAACTATTCATCAAGTATGTTTTCGTCATTTTGAAGGGAGGTCGGGGGAAAGACGCACACAACGAGCGATGGCGCAGACAGGAGCCACGGCTGTTTACCCAATGTACAGCCACCGGCTGTGCTTCCTCAACCCGTACGCATCGCGTGTACGATGAGATGACTTCCCATGGTTTGCATTGCAAGTCTCTACCAATCTTGCTGGTGTACGAAGCCGGTTCTCGATCTGTCCCAAGCCCCGCACCTGAACTCGCCAACTACTTTATGAATCCAATAACAAAGAAGTCAATTTATGCTTTGCATTAAATATTACTATGTGAAGTTGAATACAATCCGATAATAATGCCATGGAGGTGTGTGCAAGTGTTTAACTACAAATGAACTTGGAAAGTGAAAGGAACTTATTACAGAGGAAGCAAGTTATCTGGCAAAAGCAAAAGCGAAGAGACGACTCGTTCAAAAGCCAACCTCATTCATCGCTGTCGGATTCTAGCCAGCCAGCATCCGACAACAACTGGTGCGTGTGCTGAGTGTCCGGTTTGATGTCTCCGTTCAGTGGTGCAAACCACTTCCGAACCCTACTCCTTACCACACGAAACTCCACACACCAAAATAGCCCATCATCCTGTGAGTACGTTATCAGTTCAAGGACAAAATCATGCATGAACATTCTTACAGATCTCGTCTTTCCTTGCTTTGCTTGGCCAACGACTTTGCCGCGATACCATTCACCATCACTGGCGCAAATCCACACACTCTCCCCGCTCTGAAGACAAATTCTGAACGAATTCAAGCACACTGGGGATCTGACACTTACCTTGAAACGATACGGCCACGGCTCGTCGAGTTCGTCTGGGTGCGTTTCCGAGAAGATCGGGTCTGCCCAATCGCCATCATCCCAGCTAGCTAGGTTAACGGAGTGCAACTCCGATCTAGGTGGAGCGGGACGCCCCGCTACGATACTGTCACGACATGATCCGTTGGCAATTGGACTTTCTTGATCGTAGGTTGTTGCGGGAGCCATGGATGCAGTTTAAGCAAGCTCGAGTGGGTTTGGAATGTTGGGTATCGATACCAGCCATGGCTCTTATACACTGTAGCGGGTGGACCTGAGTGGACAAGACACAGGTCGCCACAGGTTGTGGTTTCCTTTGTTCTGTGTATATCCAGAAATTCGTGGAAACACGCTTTGGCCGGAAACAATGAAATGTGCTCGCCCGAGTCGCTCGGGCCATCCTGGGAATATAATAGCTGCCACACATCGAAAGCGAGCAATGGGCCGCAAGTCGGGGATGTCTACACATGGATTTGGGGGCATGAGCTTTGACCCACATATCACTGTTGCTCTGTATACAGCATGCGCGAAGCTTTTGACGGCCCAACATGACGCGTGACGTAGACCAATGAACAACTTCAATGCTTGAATGATTGTCCTTTCGGTGCTGTACTATGTGACACTCCCGAAACACTACTGCGCCACGCCTAATACGGGAACGGAAACATTCCCTCCACTGGCCCAGTAATACCATCCTTCTCTGCACATTCATCCAAAAATTCGAGGAGGACATCCCGGTACCGTGTATGTCCCTTGTAAGAAGCAACGTCTTCGGGCCAAACCCTTACCGCACTTGCCAGGCGTGCCGCGACACCTCGCTCCCGTGCGAGCTCCTCCACTTTAAACTGATACGTGCGTATTCCAAACACGATGGCGCCTGTGCGAGACAGTCGACGCAGGGTCTGTCTTTCGCTCCTGAGGCGGAGCGTCGAAGGGGAAACAAATAGGACATCCTTCGTGCCATGGCCTCGCACGTGAGTAAAGTCGTCTTCCGGGCCGTTAAGAGATTCGGACCAACTGAGCTCTTCGGGGTCGATATTGGATAGAGTTTCCTCTATACCTAGTCCTGGAACTTTCGGTGGGACGACCTGTATGGAATAGTTGTTCCTTATCACCGGTTTGTCGAGAGGCAAACGTTGGAAGAAACGGTTCATGCTGAGTTGCAGCTTCTCCTTGACTGTGAGAGTAGACCGTTGAAGAGGCTCACAATGTCTTCGAAAAAGAAGGCTCTCACACCGAGGCACCTCGCCAGAGAGGTGTATTTCGTCCAGCGGCATCCCGATTTTGTCGCGCATGCGCCAAAATCCTAACACACATAGGTGAAGACATTGAGGAGAAGTCAGGCAGCACAGAGTGAGGCACAGACCTGGCACACATATCAGTCCTGCCTGGAAGTAATACTTCCCGTCCGTTCCTTGTTCAATATAATGAGCAGTGTAGATTGTCGTGATCCACTGGTCGTATTACCTTCTATCATTATTGCAATGTCATCTTGCATTCTTGCCGAAATAGTCAGCAGCGTGAACGGTCAATTACAGCAACCACTACCTCCACTTACAGGCAATTTACTATTCTGAATGCCTCCTCTCCCATTTCCACGTCATCCATTGATTCAAGGACCCCAAGATCGTACTCTTCTCCGGTCTCAACGACCTCGATTGTCTTGACTGGCGTTTTCCCATGCCATGATAAGGGTACCCCTCCGATAGTCGGTATAGAAGCTGATGCTGGGAGACGTGAGATACGAAATGAGGATGGATACCGTCGAGGCAGATACTCCGCGAGCTCGTATAGTAACTCTTTCACTACAACTCAGACTTAGCAATCACGGATACAGGTATTTTTTTTCCCAGAAACCACGAACCAGCCTCAGATCCACCCGCAACTTTTACAGACTCATCCTCGCGAGCAGGAAGGACACGTAGGACCGTTTTCCCGCAGTGGTTTACTCGTAACGTGCGAATTCGTTGATAGAACGAGAAAGACTCGTCAAGTTCCATCCATTCAGTCCAAGGCATGGTACGGATGCCCATCGTTACGCTAGGCAAACGAATCGAGCGTGAGCGACGAGGAATTCCAATGCAAAGGAGCGCACGGCGTGGTCGTAGGGTGATTGTCATGGATATGACAGCATACAAGATAACTGTGCAGGTATTCAACTTACTGGTACTCGCCCCATCTGAAGGGACGGTATGGAACGGGCTTCACGTCCTTTATCGAGTGAGGACAAGGTGTTACTTCTGGGTAATCAAAAGCTAGAGGGGTCCAGGCTTTGATGTTTGGGATAAATTGGAACCGACGCATTATCAGCAACCTTCCCGAAACACATCTTCAACGTCCAGCATACCTCCTGGTTCCCGATCTCTGTTCGAGTCCTTCCGTTGTGTTGGTTCGATATCAGAACTGCTTAATGCATTTTGGTTTGTTCCATGTCGTTTAGTTCGACGCCATTTAAGGGCTCTGTAGACAGAGTAGACCGCGAGCGATTGGAGGACAACTGGGAATAGGATATGAAGAAAGGCAGTCTTGCTTCTGCTTCTGCTTCTGCCCTGACCGACAGTGGCTGCGAGACTCGCGATCCACGCATTCATCGTTGAAGCAGTGATCGATTAATCAGAGGATCAACTCCATCAGGAAAGCATCAAAATAACGTGCTCGGACATGGGAATTAAGTTAACTTTAGCGCCGTTATATTCCACAAGTTAGGCAGCGAATGAGTCATTTCTTCCCGAGGCCGCTGTGTACTTTGTAGTACAACGTGATTGCCTGAGGCGGAAGAGGCTCACCTCGTTCCCTTTTTCTGTACTCTTGATAAATACTGTACCCTAAAGGTAAGTTCAGTTGAACACCAGTGTTTGTAAATTCTAGACATATGTGATCGTGAAGTACTGTTCTTCCCAATTACGTTACGTACGTGCAAAAACAGCAGGAACGTGCACCATCCACCACGTTTTCTTCCCACACCACCTTAGCATCTATCACTCTCGAGTCTCGCCGGGCCGATAGATACAATCGTCAGTCCCATCAAAGATGTTGTGCATTCTGCCGCCAGGTTGAGGAGTTCCTTGATATCCATATGGTTCGAGAATTCTTCTAAATCATCCAAGGCTTCGGTGACATGTTTCTCCGCCTGCGAAACAGAATCGTTGTGGGTTTTAGTGGTACAGTTGACTATCTCATAATGCATGACCTCATCATGCATAAAATGTCATTATGCATAGCCAGAGCACCTCCCCAACTTGGTGCAGGGGAATTATGCATGAAATATGATATTGGATAATCAATAATACATTTAGGGGGTTATGCATTATCATATAAGGAAAAATGGGGAGGTTATGGATGAGCAGGTCCATTACATGGAAAACAAGTTGTAAATGTTGACTTTAAACACATTCCAATGCCACTGGAACCCACACAAAAGGTGCAAAAGCCTTGCCTCGAGCATAAACTGTTATAATATGAACATTTTCAAAACTTTTTGAACTTCAATTCAATTCTTTTCCAGTCATGTGATCTGTGCACGTGACCGTGGGAACCAGCACATGACTAGGTCTAGAACCAATGACATCATACCTCATGGTATCCACAACCTTTTAATTTCTGCTCTTCTCACACAGCTCCTTTAATCTCTGTCACTTCTTTTTCCATCCCTAGCTTCTTTCATCAGTCTATCTATGGTAGTTCCTCTCACACACAGCATGGTCTGTGCGCACGTCTGTACATATATAAGCTAGTACTCTGCGACTGGATCCCCAGTCTAATCCATTTGTTCGTCTGCTCTACTGGTCATTGTCTTAGGGACTTGTTCCTCATTATAGGCCTGCATCAGATGGAGATGACTACCTCTTCCTCTTCACTTCTCACGCACCTCTATTCTTTACTTGCCAGGACTTGTGTAGCCTGTGAAGCTTTCGAGCCTTGTGGTTATTCTTGTCGTTTGTGATAGGTTTATTACATAAACCATACAATTGCCCATCTCAGCCTTGAAAAACCAATCTCCCAGGCAAGACATCAGCTATCCCACCAGCCAAGCATGCATGCAACAATCTCACACTCTGTGATTGGCTAGATGTTGTTGCTTACTATGACAACAATCAGCCAATCTCCCAAGCTGAAATTGTGAAACTCTTTGCAACGAGAAAGGAAGGTGCTCTTATTTTTAACCAATCCAGTCTTTCTCGTCACCTATCCAAGAAAGGGTGGCATGAGGACCAACTGTGCTTGGAGTCAAACCCAACTGCTGTGTCAGCAAAGCAAGTCTATGTTGTCACACAACCTGATGTTGAAGAAGCCTTATTCAAGTGGGTCAAACACATGGGGGAGAAAGGTGAACATGTCACTGGAGCAATGCTAGTTACGAAATGTGAGAAGTTTGAAGATGCACTAGATGTTCCCAAGGAAGAGAGACTCCAATCCAATGGATGGGTGACCAACTTTTGTTGAACATAGGTTATTTCTGCCATGCACTTTAGCTTCAAAATTAACAATTAATATCACAGGTATAATTTAAAAGAATTCCATAGGCATGGAGAAGCTGGATCCATAGATACAAAGGCTGTTGCAAAAGAATGTGAGAGGATTCAGAAAATCTATGCTGAATATGCATCCAAAAATCAACTTAATTTTGATGAATCTGGATTGTTTGGATGGTAAGTGACAAAATACCACTAACTCTGACAGGAGATTCGGAACTCCAGAGCGCAGGAGCTCCGGAGTAGTAGTGGATATCCGTTATCGCTCTGGAGTTATGGACTACCAACTCTGGAGCATCACATTTCTTCCCTGTATGACATTACCACATCG
>QFEM01006792.1:0-11743 GCA_003316205.1 Boletus bicolor
GAATCACGAATTCCAAAACGACGTTATCCGATCCCATGAAGGAACAAGGGGAAAAGGGAGAAGAATGAAAAACCGTCATGTTTCCAAAAAAAAAAAAGAGGGTGGTCAGCGCGACACTAGGAAAGAGCGAGACGATTCAGTCAACTCACCTCACCCCACTGTCCACGCTCGGTTCGTCTTCGATGCGCCACGCATATGGCGACCCGGCAGCGATGACATTTTGCCCGTCGCGCGGTTCGCCAGCGGCGGAGAGGTATTGACCACTCCCCACGGACTTGAGGTAGTACATCTTGTCGCCGCCAGCGTTCTGAAAGATCCACTGTCTCGGCATGTCAGCGATCGTGTGACGCTTCGCAGTGGTTGAGGCCGTTCGACTGGGCGGCGGGGGGAGATGAGATACGTACCGCTTGATTGGGTCCGTTGTGGTACCCATAGCCGATGACTGTCGAACCATGCCGGTGAGAGTTCATAGATCGAAAACGGGGGCTTGGGGAGAGAGAAATGAACGTACTGGAAACATTATCAGCGCCAGAGAGGTCAAGGCAAGTACCTCCTTTGTTGTTGATGAGATAGTAGATGCTATTTGCTTGAATGCAGGCCATAAGTGCAAGGGGGGTGTTTGATAGATTCGATAATCCTGGGGAAGAAAGAAAGAGGGGGCTCCAGAGGACTGAGTTTATATCGCAGACACGTCCATAATCGGTGGAGCTGACGTTTATTGTCCCCTATTGATCGCTCGGCATTCTGAATACTCAGGGGCTTCTCCAACGATGGGATCCGGACTTGCACAATGACTGGCTCAGAAACTCTATGAAACGTAACAATATCACTCACTTGCTCGAATATGACCAGTAAGCATGATCATGACTTCATGCCACCTCTCTGAATCGTGAACCCAAAGGTGCATTCCTATTGACGTGATCCTAATATATGTACTATACAGATAGAGGATGGATTGCTCTGATTTTACGCCAGCCGACTCGTATTGCCCCCAGCTTCAGCATGTGTCATCTCCATCGACGTGATCGATTCCAACCATAACTTCCCGGCCGATTAACAAAAAAAAAAAACGATCACCGTATCCAAAAAAAACACTCGATCATACGAGGGTTTTGCACAGCATGCCCTCCAGTCTACAATACTCGGGAACGATGGCCGCATACGTCATGAACGCGTCCACGTCTGCTTCCGCTACTTTTGCTAGCCCGATCTGGGCCTCCGAATCTGCAGTCGGCATCGCCGTTACAGGGGTGAGACTTGTCGTCTGTGGCGCGGCCGCACCGCCGTTCGCCCCAGGACTCGCTCCGCCTCCCAAATCAGGGGTCGTGAACGCCGTCGAGGGCGGACCTGAGCTCGCACTCGTGTTCGTGTCTACGGTGGATCCAGTGAGCGTCCGCATCCGACCAATGTCACGCCCGAGATCCCGGTCCGCGAAGCCACCCGCGAACACCGACGCGTTCAGCATTCCACCGCTTCGTTCCATCTCTTCTACTTCGTCCTCTTCTTCCTCCACAACGATGGTGGAACCAAGGCCAGATCGCGGGTGTCCATACGGTGTGCTAGTTCCACTGTTGGCGCCACTCCCGCCGCTCCCTCCCAGAGGTCCGTTCACGTTGGTGCGTAGTGGTGTACAGCCAGATGCAATCCACCGCTTCCCATGTAGCCTTCGTATTTCATCCTCGAACCCACCAAGACCTCTACCAGTCCCCGAGCCACCACCGGCAGAACTACGCTCCTTGCCCCAGATCCAGCGCGCAAAGTATGCTCCACCAAGAGACGCTCGACTGGGGAAACCTCCTGCGGGAGCATTGCGATGTGGGACGACTTGAGCAGAGTCTACTTGCGTGTTTGGCATAAAGACCGGCGCGTTGAAGACGTCCCCGACCAGATTGGCGACCGAAGGAAAGTTTGCTGCCGCCCCCGTGACCAAAATCCGAGCTGGCAAGGGTGAGTAGTCGTACGGATCAAACGAGAGCCCAAGATTTGTTGCACGGCTGCTTGGAGCAGGTGCAGCGATCGGACTCGGCCCTGGTGTCTGCACATTTCCACGATTGCGGTTGTTGGACCCGAGCACACCGGTGGATACCATCCGGGACCATCGGACACGGAAGGAGAGCACCTGGCTTTCGAGAAGACATCGCGGATTTGCGCGAAGATCTCTGAACTCATTGACTTTGATGCCCGTTTCGAAGCGGTAAATTCCCTTGACATGTGATAGTGGGTAGCTATCGCCCTGCAACAACCAAAAGCTGAAAAGCTTGTCGTCGAGCCTATGTGCAGAGTGACATGCGTAGTTTAGGATCGACATCCAAATTCTCCCAGATGATGGCTCACGTACCCGATAGAGCCACCGGGAGGAACGATAGCGACTAGACGGTCGAATGCACTCCAACTCTTGGTATACATGTCTCGAACCAAGGCACGAGGAACATCAGCATTCCTGGACCAGACGTTAGGTAAAAACAAAGGGAGTTGAGAGGCGTAGATTTACCTGCTTGTCAGCATAGCGATGTATCTTCGCTTTTCTCCAGCGTCCTGTGCTGGGTGTGGAAATAGGTTGTAAAGGCGAGTAGGATGATAGTGTTGTGCGGGTGTGAGAAGGCTGTCCATGGGTCCAAACGATAGTACAGCGTCTCCAGCCGATGGACAGAGAGAAAGATACCCGGAAAGATAATCAGACGTAAATGGTGTGACGACAGTATCTGAGACAAAACAAAAACATAAATCGGCCTTGAACGTCCATCCAAGCATGCGCAACACGTACCAGGCTCAAACCCAAATCTCTCGCATAGATACCGAGACACGTTGGCAATTTTCCTACCGCTTGCCAAGTCGACCTCGCCGAGCCATCCTCGGATCCTCCGACCCTCTTCCCGACTACCACCAACGATCTCGAGGACACCCTCATCCCAGTGTCTCTGGGATGGGTTGCCTTGGCCACTGGTATGCGCCCACATGCCAGTTGCACACGCTTCTGCCTCACCCATGTTCACCCACTCGCCAACGATCATGCTCGCGACGAACGTGCTCGCGAGTTGTACCTTGCCCGTACGTGCCCACACGTCCGACGTCCAAGACTCCCGGATGCGAAGAAGCTGAGCCGCGAGGAGCGACGCGTTGGCACACGCACCGACACGCGCAGCCATGATATCTGGACCCCCGAGAAGTGCTTCGAGGGCCAAGGCATGCGTATGTGCAGATGTATCTTGTGCGACGGGGGTGTTGGTCAGCGAAAACGTGTTTGGAGGAAGTTGAGAGTGTAGCGGAAGTCGCGGGTCCAACGCGGGGAATGAAGGGATCGGGGTTGATTTCCACCAGACAACGGCATGCTACAAACGATGATACCAAGGGTCGGATTACCGACAAACCAAAAAAGAGCCAGGGAGAGATGGCGACGACGTGGAACACACCTGAGCACAACCACCGATCGACTTTATTCTCGTGATGTCGTAGTTTCTGGAAAGCTTTTCGAGGAGAAAGTCTTGATGTTGAAGTGGTGGTGGGGGATGTTGAAACACATGCCGAATAAAGTTACGATCGAGGGAATTATAAAAAAGCCCAAATTAGTAAATCGCTGATATCTGAAATTTTTGATTCCGCGAAACGGCGCACCTAGGGCTTTCACCCACATATCGACCGGGGTCGTATAAGCATCTCCCGGTGTCGTGAATATACCACCCTGAGTCCTGGTCGAGAGTCAGCACTACTTGATATGTATGATATATGGTTGTTTAGGCCAAAGGATGAGATCAAAGCACAAGAAGGGTGACCAACAGGGATGATATAGAGAGTGGAGAGGTATACTCACTGATATTCAGATAGTTCGGAGTCAAAGTCCACACACTCGACACCCACGAGCTCCAGGCTCTCGTCGACAATCGATGCGCGGAGCTGATCGGTAGCGAGTTCGAGTCCAAGAAATAGCGCTGGACCCGTCTTGGGTCCCGGGGCCATGTTTTTTTAAGATCGAGAAGAGCTCACTGCGCAAAATTTACAGGATTATTACCTGGTGGACGATGGTATCGGGGTATAGATGGACTGATGACAATTTTCGAGAGCAGGAAGACAAGAAATAGCAGCACGTCGAATTAGCGAGACAGAATGGTCGTGGTTGTCCTGACGGTCGTAACGAGAAAGAGACAAAGAGAACAATAACAGTGAGAGGATGGAAAACGACCCGAGCAACGATGTGAAGCTGCTCGTCCAAATTCCATTTCTTCCCACGCTGTGTACACAACAACATAACAAAGCCTCCGCGTTATGGCGACGGTCCCGGTTCATCGTTTCTCGTCCACCTCATTCAACTCGTGTGCGAGCTTGACGACGTCGTTCTATTCCAGAAACAATCAACAAGGCGCTCACAGATTGATACAACACGCACTCCCTCTCGAGTGATCTTGACGGCAGGATCACCTTCTTTCGCGTTCCGGCTCACGAGGTTACCCTGCGACTCCAATGTGTTAGCGAGGTTCGTGTAATCGATGAATTAGACACATGCACACCTTCTTGGTCGTCACCTTGGCAGCCCCTTCCTCGACGATATCCGCGATCTTGCCGGAAGGCTGCCCGCTCCCCCAGTTCCAGCTTCGACCCGATCAATGAAGACTCGTTCTACGAGAGGAGGCCACTCACGAAACCTCTTCTCCCTTTTCGAGCTTGTTCGAGTCCTCCATCTGCGTTCAAGTCAAGTTCAAGTCTGCAAATACTCCTCCGTATATATACCCTCGCCACTCGGTACACCGATCGTACACTCGACGTCATCGACGCGATCATATGTACAAATTAGGAAGCCCACAAAAGCGCGCACAAGTACAAGCAAAAGTCCACGTCCGTCCAATGGAAAGTAAAAGGTGATCAACACCAACAATGAATTACTCTTGACCAACATAGCTTAACCACCTCCTGCATTCATCCAGTTCCATCTGCAAGCCATTCTGTCAGCCAACCTTGATGCAAGGGGGCTGCGACTCACGTCGGAAAGCTGAAGCACATCTATGACATCTAAAATGACGTCATCTACCAACTGGGTTGCTTCAAACCGATGAATCTGCCCCGGCGTCGGCTCGATATCACCTGGGACCCACTCAGAAACCGGAGTCTTGGAGGGAGCTTTACATTGACAGACGTCAGCTTCCGCTTCCATCCTGTACTGACGCGCCAGCGCAAACATGAGGCCTTCGACGAGTGCCGCGGCTGTAAGCAAGGTAACTGGATATTGCAACATGTCTGGTTCTGAACATAGAGCTCCACCTTTAGACATTGGAACATCACTAGGATCAAATATTACTCACCAAGAAGCGATTCGAATAATTTATCCCAAGTCACGCATTGAACGACCGCCCAACCGTCTCGCATCGGTGCAGTCGCCTTGCGCAAGGTAGGTAACGCATTCCACAGCTCGTCCAAGACATCTTGCGGTGTGCAGCTCCCCAGCAGAAACTGTAATGTGTACATGACATCACGTTGTGCGAGCTGGATACGGAGAATCAGCACTTCACATCGGCTAGAGTCGTCGAATACTCACTTCAAACGTCTTATGCGTCATTAAATAAGGTGCCATGTCGAGAAACTCGGCAGCGTATACCGGGCCCAGTGGTGGGAGGCAGTCACGATGAAGCTAACGACCACTGAGTTGGTTTTCCAAAAGAAAAACAAACAAATGTATACCTTGACACTCAATGCCATGCATGCAACTGCGAGATCCCAGACGCCCCTCTCCCAATCGAAACCGTCGTGCGATCCCCAGGATTCCCTCTCGAGACGTTCGTGCTTGCACCCCTCTCCCCAGAACTGAACCTTCTCGGGATGAAGAAAGTACCTATGAAACAACTGTGCCGCGTGAAACCGCGTCTGGAATGAGTTCGTGAGCTGGTCGTAAAGATCGGTACCAAGGCGACGTTCATCTCGAGACGGTTTTTCGCATGGTCCCGGTTCTTTTGGGAGTTTCTGGCGCCGAAGTGAGGTTCGCGTCAAACACACCAACCCACTTGGACCTTGACCGCACCTTGAGTATCCATTCTGTAATCTCTTTTCGAAAGTCATTCCCGATACCGAATGCGTTAAACCAAGTTCCCCGATCGACAAGGTGATACTGGTCAGGGGAGATCTCCACGCTCGGTGCTGGAGCCTGGCTTTCTTGGGACTCGATCGCAGAGAGTGTACTCTCTTCTTCCCATTGACCACGGCCGTCGCTCGAGTCGGAGGTACTTGCACTGTCTCGTCGCGAAAAGGCCAGATCAGTCGTATATGTTTCTTTCAATCGCTCCGTGCGTTTCTCATCGTGGACAATCAAACCGTCCCTTTCGCGTTCCGAACGTTCCCTGAGGAGAAGGGCCTTGAGACGGTCAATCGCTTGGTCTTCAGCACAACAGACGGATATGGGAGCGATACGGAGAGGGGGGGCGATAATGGGGACAGGGGGAATCGCGGGAACGTTCAAGGATCTGCGCCAGTAGATTGCGACCGTTCGGAGTAAAGGATTTGCCTTCGACCGAGCGTAGTCCACGGAATTGGGGAGCGGGGTGCTTGGAACCGTCGGTGGATAATCCTTGTCCGGGATAGGTCGAGAAGTCGGTGAACTCAGAGGGGAAGGATAGAAAAGCGAATATTGGGAATTCTGGGAGGAAAGAGACGCATGTATGCGCATTGATGAATGACCTTCTGCATGCAAGGCGACCATGAGCGTACCGTTGACTCTTCCGAGCACCCAGAGACTTCCGATCTCAACGACCGCGCGCGTCGTATGCTTGCAGGTTCTGTGGCTTGGTATTTGGATTCGATACTCGAGTTGCTGGCACAGGAAACATGAGACACGATTCGATCAGATTTCAACTTCTTGGCTTCCGGGAAACAATCGACCGGGGAACGGCGTCGTTTCAAACAATTATCGAGCGTAGCCTGAGTCGGGCAAGAAACCGAGACGAGAGACATTCTGCGAGAAGGCATCTTGGAGAAGACACCATCGTTTTCGTTTGTTCCGCTCCTCGTAATTGTGGCATCGTGGGGCCTAGAATTCTCGGTGTTGTGCGACGAAGCGGATTCGAGTTCGGTCGACATCGCCAAGTCGAGGATGGTAGGAACAGAAGAACTGGCTCTCGTACAGGAAGTAGGTACGAAACACTCCCGAGCAGACACGGCGTCGATCTCGTCGACTTTGTTCGTTTGTTCGATACCTGTTCGGGTCGTCACCATGCATATATCCTGCACATTCACCGAAATGTCGTCTGCCACAACTTGCCAATCGCTAATCGTACAAGGAGGCTCATCGAGAAATCGAGCAGCGCCGGAACCAGGAACCGAGGAACTGCGTTCGGACGTATTGGCGGGATGGCCTTCGACCTGTAAACTAGCACCCATGTTGGTCCGAGCAGGGATAACTTCCAATGTCTGGAACTTTGGAGTCGATGAGTGAGAGGAAGAAAGATACACCGGCGTTGTCGGAATGCGGTCGTTAAATGTTGCTTTGACATCCAATTGTCCGCTGCCATGCGGACGACAAAGTAGAAGCAGATCCACAATGCCCTCGCGGGGTGTCATCGGCAGCGAGAATGGCGAAGAGTCAGTTCCGAGGCCGACAGGCGAGGATGAATCCGGAGGGGGCATGGTGCCGAGCGATTCCCATTTTTCGGCGTGGTCATTGTTCTTCGGAGTGCTCGCCGCACGCGGTTGCTGTGACCCACGTCCTGGGCATCGTACCGTGTCATTCATTCCAACGTCCGGATCTTCGAAGGCGCCCCCAAGAAAACAGTTTTCGTCAATCGTACGAAAGGCTAGTTCATCCCCATCGAAATTTACTGTTTTTTCGCGACCACTGTCGGAAGCACACGACCCTCGGGATGCAGGTCTCGACCAAGTGAAATCGGGAATTTCGCGGTTGAAGAAAGAGCCCCCATTGGAAAAGAGCCAACAAGAGTCTTCGTCGCGAGTATCCATTGGACTTCGACGGCCAACTCAGACCAAGGTGGCAAGGGAAGAGAGGACCGGAGAAACTTCACAAACACTGCACATTTAGGGGAGCTTACATAAATGGTCACCAGATGATCACGAATGGAAGGGGTGTAAACTCTAATTTTTCTGATGCGCGTACACATTTGCAAAAGCTCAAACTCATATTTGTGGTGCAATGTCTTCCAAAGTGGCTTGTAGGTCAACTACAACATGTAAAATGAATGTGTTGTGAAGAAATTCGAACAGTTATCGTGATTTCAAAATCGGTTCAACTCCATAGTTTTCGGAGAAAAGACTGGATCTACAGGGAATAACCCAGCTGACCAGGGCAGTTGTTCATCGGGCCAACCTTGCCGCCATTCATCTTCAAGCCCGACCAGTTCCAGTTTCCTACAGAACCAATTGATCATTTCCGCTGTTTGAAATGAATGGGAGCATACCAGTACAGGAATTTACACCGCAGTTCACTGCAACCATATCAGCACCACCCACCACGTTGACGTCGGTCTGACCCGGGTAGAAGCTGATGTCCTATCAACAACATTGAATGAACACCTGCCTCAAATTGCTCTTGACAAGGCTACTCACAGATATGATGACACCGGTTCCGGGCGTCCCGAGAGACTCGGGGTAACTCTGAGTAATCAGTACACCATACGAGGTAGAATTTATCGCAGTGTTATCCTGGCGATTGGCATAATGAGTGCGACTCCTGGTTAGATACGGTGGATCTGCATACGATATAGGTAACATTAGTGACCCTACTGTTGGTCGCTCCTTTGTCGGTCTTGATGCGGAAGGCTGTTACGCTATGGGTCGTTTATTCAGTTTGAACAACTTTTAGAGTATGCGTCAGTCTGAAATGAAGTACCTATTGACGACTGTGTTGCCCCGAAAGACGACACCCTCAACGACCCGGTCAGAGCTGATCGAGCCCTATGATTTGGAATCATGGGAATCTACGCATTTCAACGATTGGATAAGATCACGTACAATGGATATACCATGACCGCCCTCGCAGTAATTATCTTGAAATACAATGTTTTGCCCCCTGTTAATGGCCAAGCAATCATCCTGGATACTAGATGAGTCAATAAATTCATCAGAGCTAGGAGATGATCATGAGTACCTGGTTGATCACAGTGCTGTGCATCCTCTGTGTCAATGCCACATAAAAAAGATAGACTCGAATGTTACCTGTTTGCGATGACAACGTCATCACCAGCGACGTCGAAACCATCAGTGTTGTGTCCTGTGGGTAAAATCTATGTTTAGGTTCTCCCATTTCATGTGATGGTGAGTGCCCATTACCAGCGGGACGGCCATTGCTCTTAGGGTTCGGATACTTTCCTTGACCTTTACATTCAAAAGTCGAGGAAAATGTCAGACACGAGATGAATTAGTGTCTCACTGTCGTCAACAATGACACCGCTGACGACCAGCGGGCCAGGATTGCTTATGGCGAAGCATCTTTCCGGGGAATTTACGACGTGAACATTCTGAAATCAGGCCAGTTATGATACGACACCGCAACAAGATAGGTAGTCACGCACAGACAATTTTCCCGACATCTCGATCCTACAGTATCAAGTTAGGGATGACACGATTTCAGTAGAACGCACGCACACCATCATAGGACAGGGCTTAGTGACGCCGCCTGCGCCGCCTCCGAGACCATCCTGTAACGGGTCAGGCACTGACAAATCACACAATCACCGTAGCCTCATTTACCCAGTAGAAAGGTCCACCGCCATCCCATATCTGCCCATTTCCGTTGACTGAAAGTGTATCGATGCGTCAAGCTGAAAGGATACTCGAAGCAGGCTCACATGTAATGTCTTCCCCTCTGTCACCGACAATTCGAAATTAGTTAGTAAAAGAGCAATTGCATGTAACAAGCCTGAACTCGACGCACGTGACCTCGAACAAAGGACCCTTCCAGGTTGCGTTTCCAAACTGGATTTCTCCCACTGGGGGAAGTCGTCAGCCGATTCAACCAAACCGAATCTCAGGGGACCGCTCACAAACGTTGACAGTGGTACCTTGCAACAAGTCGAGGCTGAACGTCTTCCCTGCCGGCACGGTGAACGCATTGATGTTCACGGTTGTACACTGAACTGCAGCGCTCACGTCACTCAGTGACGAGATCGTCCCCACACAATTCCCAGATGAAGTCGCCTGTGGCACCGCCTCCGCCAAAGTAAAGAGTGTAAGAGCGAGGAATGGGAGCATCCTCGTGCGAGTTGAACGCTTAGATGTTTGTTGGCTGCAGTGACGACCATGTTTCCCTTTTTATGCATTCGTCTGGCAACTCGGTGAAAGCGACGATGGCGGCTGAGAGCCGGACAAGCGTAGTATACAACGTGCGGAAATCTTCCTTCCTGCCGCAGCTAAGGCACTGGAGACGTGTATTAAGTTGACCCTGTTTTCCATGGAAACATGGATTGACAGGATTAACTCTTGTCAATTGAGCGAGGCACCGAATCAGCGAAGCACTTTGATTTAAATGCACCCGACCTACGTAACATGGAGTCTCGTCTCTGGTTGTATATATCGTACACGTGACTGGGGCTTACATAAAGCTACAGGCGATGAGTCGGATTCAAGACTTCGCCGGCAGTTCCAATACTCTTTGCTGTAGGGTACGGTTGATTAGGGTGGTCTGCTTAGCATCGCATTAATTAGCACTGCTGATCAGTGCTAATTAACAGGGATCCTGGCTGGGATGGAGTTCAAGCTGGTTAATTAGGTAGACTTGAAAGCTCACAATATACTACTTACCCTTATGAGTTGCAAATGGTCACTAGTAGTGGCCAACCCAAGGATGATATACTCTGAGTGACTTGTTCCCAATGTCAACAAGTTCAAGTTGTGGCTTCATACTTAGTTCAGAGTTCAAAATTTATACTATAGGCCTTCAAACTAGAACACAACTCATATTATGGATCTTGCTGACACAAAACTGCTTCATCTGCTTTATCTTGTTGAAAATTCATATGCCAGGAATGCAACTTGCTGGTGAGGCATGACAAACGATGGCAGATGTTATTCACAATAGTGGACGAAAGGAAAGATACAGTATGTGTGACTATGATAAAGTACTGTATTAGGTAAGTGTACCATATGTAATAACCCTATCACGAACGACAAAGTATCCACAAGGCTCAACTGCTCACAGGCTACACAGGTCCTGGTGAACAAAGATATGAGATACGGGAGAGGTAAAGGAGGAGGGTAGTCTTCTCTGTTTGATGCAGGCCTACAATCAGGAACAAGTTCCAAAGGCAATGACCAGTAGAGCAACAAACAAGTGGATTAGACTGGGGAATCCAGTTGCAGAGTGCTAGCTTATATATGTACAGGTGCGCACACAGACCATGCTGTGCATGGGATGAACTACCATAAATAGACTGATGATAGAAGCAAGGCATGGGAAAAGAAGTAACAGAGATTAAAGGGGTTGTGTGAGAAGAGCAGAAATTAAAAGGTCATGGGTACCATAAGGTATGACGTCATTGGTTCTAGGCCTAGTCATGTGCTGGTTCCCATGGTCATGTGCACAGATCACATGACTGGAAAGAGAAAAGTTGAAGTCCAAAAAGTTTTGAAAATGTTCATATTATAACACCATAGCAAATAATTCTACTCCAACACATTTGTTGTAATGATACCGCGAACGATAACACCACAAGGCTCGGGACTATCTCGCAGGCTACACGTGTCCTGGCGAGGAAAAGAGAATAGAGGAAGGTGAAAGTCCTTTCCGTTCGATGCAGGCCTACAATGAGGAACAAGT
>QFEM01006826.1:0-19789 GCA_003316205.1 Boletus bicolor
AAGGCACAGTCAAGTTTGGAGGAGATTCACTGATGGTATGGGGCTGCATAGGGTGGAATGGAGTGGGAATTTTGAGTGAGGTGGAGGGGAGAGTGGATGCTGAACAGTACATGGCCATATTGGAGCAGGGGTTGCTGCAAAGCATGGAGGAATTTGGAATTCCAGAAGATGACATTATCTTTTAACAAGATAATGATCCCAAGCATACCTCTAAAAGAGCCCAAAGATGGTTTGAAGAGCAAGGAATCAAGCTTCTGGACTGGCCTGCACAATCTCCAGACCTTAATCCCATTGAACATACTTGGAATCACCTCAAGAGATGCCTCTTAGGTTATGAAAATGCTCCTACAGGTGTTCATCAATTGTGGGAAAGAGTAATGCAGCAGTGGGGAAAGATTGATGAGAAACAGTGTTAGAAATGGATAGAAAGTATGCCTAGAAGAATTGAAGCAGTTATCAAGGCCAAAGGAGCTCATACCAAGTACTAGATATCTAGATAAATTTAGAGTCATAAAACTGTCCGAATGAGTCATTGTTTTGAAATGGCTACCAGTTCATCAATTCTTATTCATATGTTTTAAAACCTTGATGGATAGAAAGCCAAGGGTCAGTGCTTTATTTCATATACCTATATGTTAGGGTAAGGGTTAGGGGTTATTGGGGAATAACACGTTTAGTGAAAAATGACCAAACATGCAGACAGTTTTTTGAGCCACTGTACTTCTATTTCCCATGTACTAGTAGATCCTATATATATGGCCTTTGAACACTAGGATCGCTAGTTCAATTCTAGTCATCTTTGGGACCTACTCTGCAGACTACCTCCCTGGTTGACTCCACTAGCCTCAACTCACCTCATTCCAACTGCTTTACTTCATTTGGTATTCCCATCGTCAGGTCAGTCAAACCCCGATATGAACTAGGCAAGAGGTTCCTCGGGCTGCCGCCTTCATCACCATTGCCTCTATACATTGTGAGTTCTCTTTCTCTTCTCCTCTTGTTACTTCCGTTGCCTTCTCTCTTCAGATCTCTCCTCAGTTTAGGCTTAGTTCATAACAATGATGAGGAGGAGAGGGAGTGCAGCGGTGGAAAGGGCAGCAGATTAGAACATGTCCCAGCACCCATTGAAGGCACTGGGAGCATTGATGGAATGGACAGTCTATCTTGAAATGGCCAAGATGGCCACATTCATAACATGTTTGGTGGGCGCAGGGGTGAGTGGATGGAAGGGGAAGTCTTCTGTCAGTGCTGGTCCAGGCACTCTTGACTCTTTCTAAGAGATGGGTTTCCTCAGCAGTGAGTGGGGTAGCAGAAGTCTGCAGAGTAGGAGTGTTATAATATGAACATTTTCAAACATTTTCAGACTTGTTCTCTTTTCTTTTCCAGTCACTTGATCTGTGCATGTGACCATGGGAATCAGCACATGACTAGGTCTAGAACCTATGATGTCATACCTCATGGTACCCACAACCTTTTAATTTCTGCTCTTCTCACATAGCCTCTTTAATGTTAGACCCTTGACTAACCACAAGGCAATGCACCAAGTGATCAATCTACAGACAACACAAAACAGAGGGCAGGAGTACAAGGCAGAACTGGCCAAGTACTATAGCAAGCAAGGTGTGGGTTTAACCACGAGTTCAAGGATAAAAGACTAGAATTCCAAAACTAGGTTACAACTATACTAGACTGCTTTAGGGCAGGCGTGAGATATAGAATATACTGGAGGGTTACATAATGTGACGTCATGGTGACATCATAGCCTGGAACATTAGGGTGAAGGGTGAATCTAAGATAAGTGGTGAAATGAGAGATGAGAGATGCGATCGGGGTAGATCGCCGATGCATGTGAAATGGTACTTAAATAGAAGGGCAAAGGGAACTGCCTGGGTTAAGGGGGAAATGAATTGAGATCTGGATCTAGGGGATCTGAGATCGGGATTTGGGAGAGACCATAAGGAGAGGTTGATAATGGTAGTCCGAGAGGGGAAACGAAAATGGGTGATACTGTTATGACTTCTCTTTTCTTTCTTATATTTGCTTCGTCTCCTCAGTCTACTTGTACTACCAGTGCCTGGACCACATATCCTTCGTGTCCTCACCCACCCACTGGACCTCTTTCCTTTTCCCCACCTTCGGCTTCATCTTGCTATCATTCTATACTGAAGGTACTTTCCACTTGTCTCACGACTGTGTTGATTCCCACGATAACCGGACATGTGTTTCGCATGCTCCATGCATGTGTTCATACTTCTCTTCTTTCTTTGATCCGGTTTATTACGATACACAGGATATGTGCTTCTCCCGACTCCATATGTGTTATCCCACGGTTTATCCCAATCCCGCAATATTCCGCACCTGGCCGACCTCTTTTTCCACAAAGTCTTCCTCTGCTTCAGACTCTACAACAAAATCATCTCCGATCGTGGCCCTCAATTCGCCAGTGCCTTCGCCCAAGAGCTTGGGCGACTCCTTGGGTACAACCTTGCCCTTTCCACTGCCTACCATCCGCAGACCGATGGTGAAACAGAACATGTCAATCAGGAAGTCGAGACCTACCTCCACATCTACTGCAGATCAAACCCTGGGTCATGGGCAGATTCTATTTCCCATGCCGAGTTTGCCCACAACCACCGCCCTCACTCCGTCACCAGCAAATCCCCATTCTTCTTGATGATGGGTTACAAACCCCACGCCCTACCATCAGTAATCTCCAACTCCTCCCTTCCCACCATAGATTCCCAACTTAAGGCTCTCACCGCTGCCCACGAACTCGCTCGCCAAACTATGGGTGCTTGTACCCGCCATTCCTTTAAACCCTTTGCCCTGGGAGATAAAGTGTGGCTCAAGGCCCGCAATCTCAAATGTTCTATTGCCAACCTGAAATTCACCACCAAACGGGAAGGACCTTTTACTGTTACTAAGGTACTGTCCCCAATCACATACCAACTCCGCCTACCAAAGACCTGGAAAATTCATCTGGTCTTCCACGCCTCACTTCTTACGCCCTACCGTGAGAATGACATCCATGGTCCTAACTACCCTCAACCCCCTCTGGACCTTATAGAAGGTGAGGAGGAATACGAAATTGAAAAGATCGTACGACACCGCAGAACCAAAGCCCGTCGTTCCTTCCTGATCTGATGGAAGGGATACTCTGCTGAAGAAGAATCTTGGATCCCAGAATGGAATCTGAAAAATGCAGACTCCGCTCTCCTCGAGTATAAAGCCCTGTTCCCCTCCGTCTTCTCCCTTTAGACCAGAACCACCATGACCATCGAGTTCACCCCCACTGACCAGATCCCCACCATCACCATCGGTGAACTCCTTACCTGCCATTATCAGGTCTCGCCTCTCACCATTCCGTCACCTCCTGAAGAAAATCAAACTTTATTCCCTGAAGATTTCGAACCTACCCCCAAGGTTCTAGAACCCTGTCATGCTGAGGACCTTGATTCTCCTCGTCCTTCATTGGTTTGGGAACCTAGTTCCCCACTTATACCCCATGATCCTAGTCCCGTATCTGACGTTGCAGAACAACGTCCTCCTACTCCTCCTGTGGAGCCTCTCGTTGCTTCTCCAGTTGTTGTTGAAGCTTCCATACTTTCTGTAGATGTCCCCACCTCCGCCTACTGCCTCTCAGACGGACCGCCCACCGTCTTCGAGATCTGCAAGCTCACCGAGCTCATCACTGACCCCGGCCTTGTCACGGCTGTGGACTGCTACCTGGATGTCTCGTCCCCCCTTTATGTGCTCTATACCGCATATCTTTCAAACCTAAATGTCATCACCATGGCCCACGTCCCCGCTGCAGACCCCACGCGCACTCATGTTGCGCATTTTATTCACCACAACACCAAGGAGATCCAGTGCCATCTCCTCATCGTACTCCATCAGCTCAGCATGCTGACTTTCCTTCGGGATCTCTGCTGATACCTCCTCACCATTGCCACCCAGACTAAACCCATCTCCGAGGAACTTCACCGTGCCCTCGAAGAAGAACAACAATGCATTGCCTGGCACACCTGTCCTACCATCTCCCTCACTGAGGTTGAACAACCCTCCACCGCTCCCGGTCCACCTTCTGCTCCTACCCCATCGGCCAGTAACACCCCACTCTCCGCCGAAGAAACCTGTATGATGGAGCGTATTGAAGCTGCCTGGACTGGCGCAGACGGCCACCTTCCCCTTCCTACCACTCACCCTCACGCCCACCAAACCTGTTACGAGTGTGGCCGCCTTGGGCATTTCAAGATTGATTGCCCCTTCCACCAGTGTTCCTCGTGCCTTCGTTGGGCCCCAGGTCACATCCTTAACCGATGCCCCCTTCGTCGCTGCATTCCATCCCCTCCTCCACGTTGTATTCCCCCGCCGCGCCAGATGTCTTCTGGCTCTTCCTCGTCTAGATCTTCTGGTTCTTCCAGAAACCCCCGTCGTCCCCATGCACCGCGTTACACTTGCCATGTTCGACGCTCGCCCTCCCCGCTCTATGAGCGCAACTACTCAGACCAAGAAGATGTCTGGGACGACACTGCCTACAGTAACATCACTGGATCCCCAGTCAGTGGACCCGTCCTTTACTAGAAAAACAGATTTGTCTTCGTCGTAGCCTTGACCTTACTAAGGGGGTAATGTTACGACTTCTCTTTTCTTTCCTTCACTTGCTACATTTACTCTCGCTACTTGTACTACCAGCACCAGGACCATGCATCCTACATGTCCTTGCTCGACCATTGGACTTCTTTCCCTTTCTCCGCCTTCAGCTTCCTTTACCTCTATACCAAAGGTACCTTCCCATTGTCTCACGACTTCGTTGATTCTTCCCACAATAGTCAGACATGTGTTTTGCATGTTTCATGCACATGTCCATACTTCTCTTCTTTCTCTGATCCGGTTTATTACAATACACAGGATACGCACTTCTCCCGACTCCATATGTGTTATCCCATGGTTTATCCTGATCCCACGATATTCTGCACTTGGCCCATGTACGTATCCAGGGGTATATAAACCCTCTCTTTTACGATAGGATTCCTTAGCTTAGACCTCCTTTGAGTTACCACCTTGTACCTCGTCCTGCACTAAGGCAATCCACACCTTTCTCTTTCGTCTCTGACTCTCTAAGTCTCCGGTCTACTTCTAAGTGACCGCTCCTTGTTATTCCTTCATAAAGGAACCCTTGTCGGCCTACGGGTATCCACCCTAGTTGAATCCTTGTCCCCTTGTCGACCTACGAGCTTCCGCTCTAGTCAAACCCTTGTCTGCCTGTAGGAAACCCCCAGGCAACCACTGCATCGTCGCCTCACCAGCGACTCCTTGTCCCCATACTAAGGAATCCCCTTGAGTACACTCCTTCGTGCGCTTGTAGGAAAACCCCAAGTGCTAACTGCGTCATTGCTCCCCAAGCGACATCCTTGTCAGCGAAGGCCCCATTACAATAGCCTCCCAGCCGTCATAACAGGCATACCTCAATGGGGAACTCACCACCAACAAACACATCTATATGCACCAACCCCCAGGATACGTCGATCCCGCCCATCCACGGAAAGTCTGCCATCTCCGTAAGACGCTATACGGACTGAAGCAAAGTGGCCATCGTTGGTACCAGAAATTAGTCAAAATATTGGTTACATGTATGAAATTCAAACAGTGCCAAGTCAATCAAGCAGTTTTCGTCAAGCGATCAGATAAATCGATCGTCATCATTGTCATTCATGTTGATGACTGTACCATTGCTGCTACCCATCACGCGCTTGTTATCGCGGTGAAAGCCAAATTGAGCAAGCATGTCGAAGTCACAGACTTGGGCGAATTGCATTGGCTACTCGGTATCAAAGTCACGCACAACAGAGACAAGAAAACACTGTCCCTCTCACAGAGGTCGTACCTCGACTCAATCATTCAACACTTCAACTTTGACAAATTGAAGCCCATCTCGTTGCTGATGGAGCCACAGGTTAAGCTCCACAGCAGGCAATCCCCTTCGACCAGCACCGAGTACATGCAGATGCACCACATCCTGTATCGCAAGGCAGTTGGCTCACTCATGTACTATATGCTGCACTAGATACTCGCCCAGACATTTCGTATGCCATTGCAACAGTGTCGCGCTTCTCAAGCAATCCTGGTATGTCACATTGGGAAGCCATTCAATGCATTTACAGGTACCTAATTGGCACAAAGGACTTATGACTTACATACAGAGAAGCTGAGAAGGAATTAATTGGGTATACGGATGCAGATGGAAGCATGGTGGAGGATTGCAAAGCGATCTCTGGATATGCATTCCTCATCGATGGAGGCGCCATCTTGTGGAGCTCAAAAAAACAGGAGATTGTCTCGCTCTCCACCACTGAGAGTGAATATGTCGCCACGACGCACGCTGCAAAGGAAGCCCTCTGGCTTCATTCCTTCCTCAGCGAGATCTCATTCCCGTTTACAGCCCTGCTTACTCTTTTTTCGGACAACCAGTCGGCAATCACACTCGTGAAAGATCACCAATATCACGTGCACATGAAGCATATTGACATATGTTTTCATTTCATTCACTGGGTTGTCGATGATGGCAAACTTCAACTCATTTTTTCCCTACTACTGATATGGTTGCAGACACCCTCACAAAAGCCCTGCCCTCACCGAAAGTCAAGCACTTTGCGATCAAGCTTGGACTGCGCTCGGCTTGAGGGGGAGTGTTGGAGTAAGCAAGCCCATGTGCAGGTTGCCGCAAGAACAGAGTGCGCTATGGCAATGCACGATGCACATGGTATACATTTTAGTTTTCATTCTTCACCTACTTACAATACAATACATTGTTGATCAGCTCATACCTGCTACTGTATCATACAATACTTTTCCATTCCCTGTTCTCGCTTAGAATCCCTCTTCATATAAATACCAAAGTATTTACCTCATCACCTCAGTCTGTTTGCCTGTAGTGCAACACAACTGAGGTGAGCTTCTCGATATCGTATTCCTACAGATAAACTGATACCTCGTACATACTGTAGTTCTTCCATTTAGATATTTATTGTGGTCCATTTGCCCGTAGCACAACACAACTGAGTTCTTCCATTTAGTAATTCTATCAAAGCCTTTGATGGCTCCTATGAGCAGGCCCTCCCCTGGCTTGCCATCGTCATATTTTACCTCTCCATGAACGATGCCGTCTACAACACGGAATTGAAACAAGTCGCCTTCGCCCTGTTATATATGACTAAGGGAACCACTGCCACCTGGGCTGCAACCTACTGCCAAGGTACTATCAATGACCAAGGCAACATTACTATCGGAAAGTGGCACAACTTCATTGCTGCTTTCAAGACTGCATTCAAACACCACGATATGGTCAACAATGCCATTGCATGGCTCTCCACCAAGCACGTTCTCGTCAAGAACAGCGCTTACTTCCTGCCCTTGTCTTCCTATGTCACCAAGTTCAAAAACAAGGTGGCTACCACCATGATCACTGACCAGAATGTCCTTATCAGATATTTCACTGCCGGACTTCCCCCCATCCTCATGCGCAAGATTATGTCCATGGAAAACATCCCTACCACTATCACCAAGTGGTACAAGAAAGCTGTCCATTTCCAGACTCAATGGGAGCGTGCTGCTGAGATATCGTGCTGCTACGTTAGACCCTTGACCCAGGGTCATCAGTCCTTTACCCCTAGAACCAGTACCCCTGCCAAGGACCCTAACGCCATGGATGTAGATGTGATCTGAGTCCCAAAACTCACCCCTGAGGAACAAAAGCGATGTGTAGAGAAGAAACTTTGCTTCTGATGCCATAAACCCGGCCACGTCTCTACCTCCTGCCCCACTTTTACAGGAAATAAACCCACCATCAAGGTGGTTCAAGAAGCCGAAGAAGATGTCCCGTGTTTAGTTGAGATAGACGAAGACGATGAAGACGTCCCTGTTGTACGGAAAGTGGGCTTCAAGAAGGTGGATTTTTGAAAAGGGGAACTTCTTCAACACAAGTCTCCCCTTCATCTCCAGTTTGTGCCTCTGTACTTGTACAATCTGCTACTAAAGCAATGCGAATTCCCATCCAAGTCATTGTACCCATGCATGATCTGAAAGCTGTCGATATGGACTTTGTCCGAAAACACCGTCTTCCCACAAAGAAACTTGATCATCCATTCCACGCCCGCAACACCGACAACTCCTATAACAAGAAAGGAGATGTCCAATACTCTTGTGACCTATTCCTAAACATTGAAGGAATAGTCCAATGTGTTACCTTTATGGTAATGTCGCTAGGACATGACAACATCCTCCTTGGACTCCCTTGGCTGAAAGAAGTCAACCCCACCATTGATTGGGCCCAGCGAACCCTTTCCATCTCGGAAACCCTTGACCAGTCCAAGGAGCTCTACGCCCTTCACACCGCTGACTACGACCGCTACTCGTCCAAATTTTGGAAACCACCCCCATGCACCCCACAACACATCCATGTCGACTCTGTTGTATACTCCCATCTGTTCGAATACAACGAATGGAAAGACCCTGATGCTATCTGTCTCAACGACCAGACTGTACATGTCATGTTCCGAACCATCCAATTCAGATCCTGCTTCGCCCTCCTTGGCTCTTGCTATGTCACCTGACTTACCCAAGCCACCGAGCTTGCCATGGCTGCTGAACAGGCAAAACCTAAGCCTGTATTACCCCTGGAATACACCGAGTTCGCCTCAGTCTTCTCCAAGGAAGCCATGGACCACATGCTCCCTTCTCGACCCTACGACCACAAAATCAACCTCAAGGATACCTTCACTCTGAAGATCGGAAAGGTATATCCCCTCTCTCCTGATGAACAAGAAGCCATGGAGTCCTTCCTAAAGGAGAACCTTGACTGTGGAAAGATCCACTCCTTGAAATCCCCTCAGGCCTCACCCTTTTTCTTCATCAAGAAGAAGGATAGAGGACTTCGTCCCTGCCAAGACTACTGCTACATCAACAAACATACCATTCGTGACGCCTACCCTCTGCCCTTGATCTCCGATCTCGTTGACAAACTCCGAGATGCCAAACTCTTCACCAAATTTGATGTTCGGTGGGGATACAACAATGTCCGAATAAAAGATGGACATCAATGGAAGGCCGCCTTTGTCACCCATAAGGGGCTTTTCGAACCTACAGTCATGTTTTTCGGTCTTTGCAATTCACCCACTACGTTCCAGTGATTCATGAATGATTCTTTCAGGGATATGATCGCTGAAGGATGGCTTGTCATCTATATGGACGACCTCCTTATCACCTCCCCTGATGCTAAGACCCACGAGGAGTGTACCAAATGCGTTCTCCAATGAATGACCGAACTCAACTTGCATCTGAAGCTAGAGAAATGCAAGTTCACAACTGATGAGGTTGAATACCTCAGGATGATCGTAAAACCCAGTCAACTTGCTATGGATCCTGTCAAGCTTGATGGGATCGCCTCCTGGCCCACCCCCACATTTGTAAAGGATGTTTGCTCCTTCCTCGGTTTCACCAACTTCTACCAGCGTTTCATCCCTGATTACTCCAGCATCACCTGGCCTCTCATTGATCTCACCAAGAAAGCCACTGCTTGGTCTTGGTCCTCCACCTGTCAATCCATGTTCTCCTTCCTTAAGGATCTTTTCCTACAGAAGCCTGTCCTACAGATGCTGAATCTCTCAGCTCCCTTCACTATCGCCACCGATGCTTCCGAACATGCCTCCGGAGGCATTCTCCTGCAAACTGATGCCAATGGGGATTGGCATCCCTGTTCCTATATCTCCTCCTTCTTCCCTGCAGAACAGAACTATGATATCTATGACCACGAACTCCTCACTGTCATCCACAGGCTGAAAGCCTGGTGGCACTACCTCTCCAGCTCTGCTTTTCCCATCCAGATTTTTACAGATCACAAAAACCTCACTTACTTCCGACAACCCCAGACCTTGAACCGTCGCCAAGCCCATTGGCTTATCGACCTCTCAGACTTTGACTTGAAAATGATCTATGTTCCTGGATCTCACCTCACCGGTCTGGACGCCCTATCTCGCCATCCTGACCTTCTCCCGAAATCAGACCTTGATAACGAGGGCATTACCCTCCTTCCTAAGTCCCTCTTTGTCCAGACTATTGACTCCACCCTTCACTGGTGGATCAAGGAGACCTCCCAGTCTGACTCCCTCGTTCTCCAGGCTCTTCAATCCATGAACGAAGAGATTCCCCCTGCCTTCCACTCCCATCTCGCCGACTGGCAGATGGAAGCTGTCCTTACTTACTAGGAACGCATCTATGTATGTTCCTGCCGACGATAACCTTTGTCATTCTATCTTACAGTGATGTTGTTACGATGGCCGGGAGGCTATCGTAATGGGGCCTTCGCTGACAAGGATGTCACTTGGGGAGCGACGACGCAGTTAGCACTTGGGGTTTTCCTACAAGCACACGAAGGAGTGTACTCAAGGGGATTCCTTAGTACGGGGACAAGGAGTCACTGGTGAGGCAACAACGCAGTGGTTGCCTGGGGGTTTCCTACAGGCGGACAAGGGTTTGACTAGAGCGGAAGCTCGTAGGTCGCCAAGGGGACAAGGGTTCGACTAGGGTAGATACCTGTAGGCCGACAAGGGTTCCTTTATGAAGGAATAACAAGGAGCAGTCACTTAGAAGTAGACTGGAGACTTAGAGAGTCAGAGACGAAAGAGAAAAGCGTGGATTGCCTTAGCACAGGACAAGGTACAAGGTGGTAACTTGAAGGAGGTCTAAGCTAAGGAATCATATCGTAAAAGAGAGGGTTTATATACCCCTGGATACACACACAGGCCAAGTGTGGAATATCGCAGGATTGGGATAAACCGTGGGATAACACATATGGAGTTGGGAGAAGCGCGTATCCTGTGTATTGTAATAAACCGGATCAAAGAAGGAAGAGAAGCATGGACACGTGCATGGAGCATGCGAAACACGTGTCCGACTATTGTTATAATATAAACATTTTCAAACTTTTCAAACTTGCATCCTTTTCTTTTTCCAGTCACGTGATCAGTGCACGTGACCGTGGGAACCAGCACATGACTAGGTCTAGAACCAATGACGTCATACCTCATGGTACCCACGCCCTTTTAATTTCCGCTTTTCTCACACTGCCTCCTTAATCTCCGTTACTTCTTTCCCTGTGCCTAGCTTCCTCATTAGTCTATTTATGGTAGTTCCTCTCATGCACAGCATGGTCTGTGCATGCACCTGTAACATATATAAGGTAGACACTTGCAACTGGAATCCCCAGTCTAATCCACTTCGTTGTTTGCTCTACTGGTCATTGCCTGAGGGACTTGTTCCTTCTTGTAGGCCTGCATCAACCAGATCCGGACTTCTCCTCCATCTTCTTCTCCTTATTTGCCAGGACCTGTGTAGCCTGAAAGACTTTCGAGCCTTGTGGTGTTTCTGTCGTTCGCAATAGTTCATAACAACTATCGTGGGACGAATCAATGAAGTCGTGAGATAATGGGAAGATACCTTCAGTATAGAGGTAAAGGAAGCCGAAGACGGAGAAAGGGAAAGAGGTCCAATGGTCAAGCAAGAACACGTAGGATGCGTGGTCCTGGCACTGGTAGTACAAGTAGAGAGAGTAAACGTAGTAGATGAAGGAGAGAAAAGAGAAGTTGTAACAGATGTCATGACCATGAGACCACGGGCCACCCTGGGTTCCTTAAGACCTGCCAGCTTGTCGCCGCCGAGTTCTGGTGGCCCAGCCTTGCTGCCTATGTCCACTGCTATGTCAAGGGCTGTGCCACATGCCAGCAATCGAAAGCCAATACTCACCCCTCCACCCCGCCCCTTGTTCCTATTAAATCCTCCACATCTCACCTGTTCCAACAGATCTCCTGTGATCTGATCACTGATCACCCACCCACCACAGCGGGCATGGATTCCCTCCTGGTTGTGGTAGACCATGGGCTTACTAAGGGGGTAATTCTCTGCCCCACAAAGAAAACCATCACCGCTGAAGGGGTCGCAGACCTCTTTTTCCACAAAGTCTTCCTTCGCTCGGATTATATGATAAAATCATCTCAGATCACAGTTCCCAATTCGCCAGCTCCTTTGCCCATGAACTCGGATGACTCCTTGAATATAACCTTGCCTTTTCCACCACCTATCACTCTCAGACAGATGGCAAGACAGAATGTGTAAACCAGGAGATCGAAACCTACCTCCGCATCTACTGCGGATCTAACCCAGGGTCATGGGTTGATTCCATTTCCCATGCAGAATTTGCGCACAACCACCGACCCCACTCCGTTACTGGCAAATCCCCATTCTTCTTGATGATGGGTTATGAACCCCACGCCCTGCTTTCCATAATCTCCGACTCTTCCCTTCCTGCCGTAGATTCCTGGCTCAAAGCCCTTACCGCAGCACGAGATGAAGCCCTTGCTGCCCATGAACTCACAAGGCAAACTATGGCCGCACACACCCAACGATTGTTTAAACCCTTTGCCCTTGGAGATAAGGTATGGCTCAAGGCCCGAAACCTTAAACACTCCATCGCCAACCTGAAATTCACCGCCAAACAGGAAGGACCTTTTACTGTCACAAAGGTACTGTCCCCAATCACGTATCAACTCCGCCTCCCGAAGACCTGGAAGATTCACCCAGTCTTCCACGCCTCACTTCTTACGCCCTACCATGAGAATGATACCCACAGACCTAACTACCCTCAACCCCCTCCAGACCTTATAGAAGGCAAGGAGGAATACAAAATAGAAAAGATCATACGACACTGCGGAACCAAGGCTCACCGTTCCTTCCTGATCTGATGGAAAGGATACTCTGCTGAAGAAGACTCCTGGATCCCAGAACAGAATTTGATGAATGCAGACTCCACCCTCCTTGAGTATAAAGCCCTGTTCCCTTCCATCTTCTCCCCATCCAACTGACCTCCATGGCCATCGAGTTCACCCCCACTGACCAGATCCCCTCCATCACTGTCAATGAACTCCTCTCCCATCACTACCAAGTCTCCCCCCTCGCCATTCTGTCACCACCCGAAGAAAATCAGACCCTCTTCCCTGAAGACTTAGAACCCCGTAATGTTGAGGATCTTGACTCTCCTCCTGCTTTAGTTTGTTGGGAACCTAGTTCCCCACTTGTACCCCATGATTCTAGTCCCGTATCTGACGTTGTACAACAACATCCTCCTACTCCTCCTATGGAGCCTCTCACAGCTTCTCCAGTTACTAATGAAGCTGCCATGCTTTCTGTAGACATCCCCACTATTGCCTATTGCCTCTCAGATGGCCCACCAACCGTCTTCAAGATCCGCAAGCTCACTGAGCTCATCACCAATCCCGATCTTGCCATGGCCATGGACTGTTACCTAGACATCTCATCCCCCCTTTATGTGCTTTACAGCGCCCACCTCTCGAATCTTAACATCATCACCATGGCTCATGTCCTGGCCGCAGACCCTACGTGCACTCATGTCACACATTTTATTCACCACAATGCAAAGGAGACCCAGTGTTGTCTCCTCATTGCCCTCCACCAACTTGGCATGCTGACATTCCTTCGGGATCTTCGTCGCTACTTCCTTGCCCTCGCAACCCAGACTCGGCCTATCTCTGAGGAACTTCATTATGCTCTCGCCGAAGAGCACCGCTGAACCACCCAGCATGCCCATCCCACCATCACGCCAGCTGAAGTAGAAACCCCCATCGTCACCCCTAACCCTCCAACCGCTCCTACCCTGCAAGCCAGTACTATTCCACTCTCTGCCGAAGAAACACATATGATGGAGCATATCGAAGCCGCCTGAACCGGAGCCAACAGTCACCTTCCTCTCCCCTCCACACATCCACATGCTTACCAGACCTGTTATGAGTGTGGTCGCCTTGGGCATTTCAAAATTGATTGCCCTTTCCACCAATGTTCCTCGTGTCTCCGCTGGGCCCCTGGACACATCCTTAACCGTTGTCCTCTCCATCATCATACTCCATCCCCTCCACGACAGATGTCTTCCAGTTTCTCCTTCTCTAGGTCCTCTAGTTCCTCAGGAACCCCACATCATCCCCATGGACCTCATTGTACTCGCCGTGTCAGGCGATCCGCCTCCCCACTCTACGAGCGAAACTATTCGGACCAGGAAGATGTCTGGGACGACACCGCTTATGGAAACATCACCGGATCCCCGGTCGGTGGGCCTGTTCTCTATTAAAACAATTTTGTCTTCATCGCAGTCTTGACCTTACTAAGGGGGTAATGTTACAACTCTTCATTTCTTTCCTACATTTACTTCATCTACTTAGCCTACTTGTACTACCAGCACCAGGACCTCGTATCTTCCTCATCCTGGCTCATCCATTGGACCTTATTCCTTTTCTCCGCCTCTGACTTCTTCTTGCTCCCTATCGAAGGTACAGTACATTCCTATTTTCTCATGTCTTCGTTGATTGTCTCACGATAGTCGGACACATGCTTCACTCATTTCATACACGCGTCCATGGTTCCTTCTTCTTTCTCCAATCCTTATTGTTCCGACGTATAGGATATGCGCTTCTCCCGATTCCATACACATACTCCCACAGTTTATCCCAATTCCATGTTATTCCACACCTGGCCCATGCATGTATCTGGATCTATATAAACCCTTCGTTTTACCTTATGATTCCCTAGCTTAGACCTTCTTCAAGATACCTCAAGTACCCCTCTAGTACCTTGCCTCTGCTAGGCAATCTATATGCCTTATCCTCTGACCTGAGCTCTCTAAGTCTTCAACCTACTTTTGAGTGGTTGCTCCTTGTCATTCCTTCCTAAAGGAATCCTTGTCAGCCTATGAGCATCTGCTCTAGTTGAACCCTTGCCTTTCGTCGCCTATGAGCATCTGCTCTAGCAAACCCTTGTTCCTGCACATAGAAAAACCCTAGTGTGCCCTCCTTCATTCCGTGCATAGGAAAACCCTAGTGCACACCACTTCGATCGCCCTTTGGAATCCCCTAGGCGATACTGCATCGTCGCTCCCCAAGCGACTCCTTGTCAGCAAAGGCCCCATTATGACTGCCACCCCAGTCATCATAACACTATTGGTTGTTAAGCAAAGTGGATGGTATATAAAGGTAGTGGTTGACAAGTGTTGTGTACAAGTATGACAATGGGTATGCCTATGGCTAAGACTCTATATGAAAGTCAGGGGTATCCCAAAGCAGGGTTAGCTAAGGGTTTAACTAAGCTCTTGCAAGCTAGGCTGAGGAGAAGCACCACAGTGGATGCTGGACAAGACTAATATCATGGAGACCTAGGTTAAAGATAGGGACAAACATTTCAAGCTTCTTCCTTCACTTCCTAGTGGTTTATATTGTCTAGTGCAACCTAAGAGGCTTAAGGCTTTAGGGTTGTTTCAGTATGAAGGCTGTGGTCAAGTCCAAACACCTCCTTCACTCTGCTAGACATCACAAAGCTTGTTTGGACATTGGAGGATTGAAAGAGGGTAATATGGTCTGATAAGACCAAAATAAATCACCTAGGGTTAGATGGGCATAGATTGGCAAGCAGGTAAGGGGCTTAGTGATGGGCTGGTAGATGGAACCCTCAAGTTTAAAAGAGAATCTTTGATGATGTACAGTGACCTCAAAAACCCTTTCCATGTTGGCTCTAGATGTGGTGTGTGAAGTGCACTGCCAAACAGCATGGGAATTCCGCTTAGCTTTGGTGGAGCCAAATATAGTACACACTATTGGCTACAGAAGTCCCCCCCTGGGTCATGTGACCCAGACCATATGCTGTAGAGATATGGTCAATGCAAAACAGTAATACCATGGAAAGGGTTTTTGAGCTTTTGAATTACCAAGTGCCAGAATCAAGCAAAGAGAGGATGGTGTTTTGTTGAGTAAGAGAAAGGGATCTAACCATGATGGAGGTTGAGAATCAAGAAGTGTGGGAACTTTTTTAAACTGAGACATATTGTTTATATGTGGATCTTTGTTTGTACTAACAAACAATGGCAAATATACCATAATATGACTGAGATCCTATTCTAGTGAAGCCATTGCCAAGCAAACTGGTGTCAGCCCTTCTGCCATATCCAAACTTCATTCCAAAGAGTGTTCTGGCCTTCTCAAAGCTGTTGAAGGTCATCCTTCCAAGCTTTCCCCTGCCAATATTTGTCATGCCCAACATCTTATTACCTCTGGAAAGACTGAAAATGCTGTCCAAGTAACCAGATCATTTACCAACATCATCAACCAACCTCTCTCTGCCAGTACTGTCCACCTTCACTTGAAGAAAGCTGGTATGAAAGCTGTGGTCAAGTCCAAACACCCTATTCTCTCTACTAGGCATCACAAAGCTTATTTGGATTTTGCCTATGCTCACAAAAACTGGACTATAGAGGACCAGAAGAAAGTAGTATGGTCTGATGAGATCAAAATCAATCACCTAGGGTCAGATGGATGTAAATGGGCATGGAAAAGGGCAGGTAAGGACCTTAGTGATAGGCTGATACAGGAAACCCTCAAGTTTGAAGGTGGTTCCCTCATAATGTGAGGCTGTATGATTTTGGAGGGAGTTGGTTTTGCTACCAAGATTGATGGTAGGATGAATGGGGATCTCTACCTTCAAATTTTGAAGGATAAGCTCCAGGAAACCCTGGAGTATTATGGTCTCAGTCCTTCTGACATCATCTTTCAGCAGGACAATGACCCCAAGCACACTTGCAGGCTAGTCAATAATTGGCTACAGTAGCAAGAATTCAATACTATGGTGTGGCCTGTACAGTCCCCTGACCTAAACCCTATTGAACATCTCTGGAGTTATCTCAAGAGAAGGCTTGCACAGCATGAAAATCCCCCTAGTGGAATTCATGAATTGTGGGAAAGGGTTCAAGTGGAATAGGATAGGATACCAGTTGAGGAGTGTCAGAAGTTGATTGAAAGCATGCCTAGGAGGGTTCAGGCAGTGCTTAAAGCAAAAGGAAGCTATACCAAGTACTGATAATGTTCAAATACCCTTTTTCATTCAAAAGCTCAAAAACCCTTTCCATGGTATTACTGTTTTGCATTGACCATATCTCTATAGCATGTGGTCTGGGTCACATGACCTAGGGAGGGCTTCTGCAGCTGAGAGTGTGTACTATATTTGGCTCCACCAAAGCTAAGCGGAATTCCCACGCTGTTTGGCAGTGCACTTCACACACCACATTTAGAGCCAACATGGAAAGGGGTTTTGAGGTCACTGTAGGGCTGTATGACCTTGGAGGGCATTTGCATTGCTACCAAGATTGATGGTAGGATGGATGGGGACCTCTACCTTCAAATTTTGAAGGATGAGCTTCAGCAAACACTAAAGTATTATGGTCTTAATCCTCCTAACATTATTTTTCAGCAGGACAATGATTCCAAGCACACCTGCAAGAAGGTCAAGAACTGGCTAGGGGAGCAAGAATTCAGCACTATGGTGTAGCCAGCACAATCTCCTAACCTCAACCCCATTGAACATCTCTGGAGTTATTTCAAAAGGGGGCTTCCAAAGTATGAAAACCCCCCAGTGGAATTCATGAATTATGAGAAAGAGTCCAAGTGGAATGGGATAGGATACCAGTGGAGGAGTGTCAGAAATTGATTGAAGGAGGATTCAGGCAGTGCTTAGAGCAAAAAGAGGCTATAAAAAGTACTAATAATATCCAAATATCCTCTTTGATTCAAAAGCTCAAAAACCCTTTCCATGATGTTGCTGTTTTGTAATGACCACATCTCCATGGCCTATGAACCAAATCACATGACGGGTATGTACTATTTATAACTCCACCAAAGCTAAGCAGAATTCCCATGCTGTGTGGCAGTATGCTCTGTGCACTACATTGAGAGCCAACATGGAAAGGATTTTTGGAGTCACTGTATGATAGAAGTAATGGCCTGCTTTAGATCTAGTCCTGGCACTTCTTTGATGCTTACATAATCAAATTCTATGCCTAGGATCAGGGGAAAAGGATCAAGGGTTCAATGGAGAATCAATAAAAGAAGCATTTCTATTATAAATGCAATCCTGAAATCATCAATGATGGTCAAATTGTCGTATATTATCATTTAAACACAAGAAATACAACAAAAAAATAGTTTAAACAATCCCAAACAGTCCTTGAATCATCTTAGAACACTTTCAAACCATTCCAAAACCATCTGACAAAATACTACTAACTCCGAAAGGTGTTACGACTTCTCTTTTCTTTCTTACATTTGCTTCGTCTCCTCAGTCTACTTGTACTACCAGCGCCTGGACCACGTATCCTTCATGTCCTCGTCCACCCACTGGACCTCTTTCCTTTTCCCCACCTTCGGCTTTGTCTCGCTATCATTCTATACCAAAGGTACTTTCCACTTGTCTCACAACTGCGTTGATTCCCATGATAACCAGACATGTGTTTCGCATGCTCCATGCACATGTCCATACTTCTCTTCTTTCTTTGATCCGGTTTATTACAATACACAGGATACACACTTCTCCCGACTCCATACGTGTTATCCCACGGTTTATCCTGATCCCGCGATATTCCGCACCTGGCCTGTGTGCGTATCCAGGAGTATATAAACCCTCCCTTTTACGATACAATTCCTTAGCTTAGACCTCCTTCGAGTTACCTTGTATCTCATCCTGCACTAAGGCAATCTATGCCTTTCTCTTCCGTCTTTGACTCTCTAAGTCTCCGGTCTACTTCTAAGTGACCGCTCCTTGTTATTCCTTTTCTAAGAAACCCTTGTCAGCCTACGGGTATCTACCCTAGTCAAACCCCTTGTCCTTCATCGGCCTAAGAGCTCCCACTCTAGTTGAACCCTTGCTCACCTGTAGGAAAACCCCAGGCAACCACTGCGTCGTCGCCTCACCAGCGACTCCTTGTCCTAGTACTTAGGAAACCCCTAGAGTACTCCTCTTCGTGCGCCTGTAGGAAATCCCCAGGTGCTACTGCGTCATCGCCTTACCCACGACTCCTTGTCAGTGAAGGCCCCATTACAATAGCCTCCCAGCTGTTGTAACAAAAGGAGTTCCAGAGCTCCAATGATTTTGGAGCTTCTTGAAAGAACCACGAAAACCCGAGAGTCACAAAGTGTGATATTCAAGGGAAAGAAATGGAATTCCGAAACTGAGGCTACTACATGGATGGATCGACTACTTATACTACTTGCTTGCTTTAGGGCAAGCCTGGGAAACGGAATGTTCTGGAAGATTACGTAATATGATATCATAATGACGTTGTAGTGATGTCACTGATCGAACGTTCTAGAAGAATCATGATAAGATTAGATGGAAAGATAAGATAAGATAACGGAAGTTGGTGAAAAGTTTAAAGGAAAATGAACGGTTTATCGCGTATCGTTTCACTTCTGCACAGTTGTCCTTTCCAACTCCAGAATGTTATCTTTCTCCTTACGATACAACATTACCCTTCAGCAATGCCCTTTACACACCTGTTATCACATTTTCTCTGAATTCCTTTTCCCTGACACTATTGAGGTACGAGTGTGCCTTCACCACATACTACATAAACCCTTCACTTCACCCTGAAGCACCTCAGTTGTTTTCACCTGTCTTAGGCAGCAACTGAGCTCCAGTCTACTCCAGTCCTACTAGCACTGCTCTGCTCCAGACCTCCAGACCTCTGGACTTTGTCACCATCTTTAAACCATCACAAATCCTCTCTGAACCCTCTTGAAAGCATCCAAAACTGTTGAAACACTCATGGGAATACTGTTATTTGTGATGAAAATTTACCAGAATGGTTATCTGAAAACATGTAGAAAACATGAGAAATACATTAGAAAATGGC